>APFE031172883.1:138393-215700 GCA_000404065.3 Pinus taeda
AAATGCAACCAGACTTTGTCGCCCACCTGAAACTTGTGTGGCACCCGATGTTGATCATGTCGCTGCTTGTACTTGGCATTTGATTTCTCTAGAATGTCATGGACCTGCTGGCGAATATGTTGGATGTGCTCAATGAAGTTGGTTTCCTTGCCTATTTCGGACTGGACATGAGCCGAATCTATATGAGTAGTTGCAAGTGACATGGCCACATCAATGGGGCATAGTGGCTGGAATCCCAAGCCCACCTAAAAAGGGTTGTGGTCAGTCGAGCTATGAAGAGCTCGGTTGTAGCTATGCTGAACATAGGGGAGGCTCTCGTCCCATGTGCATGGATGCTTTGAGTTGTACATGCGCAGAATGTGCATAATCATCCTATTGACAACCTCTGTCTGGCCATCAGTAAGAGGATGGAAGGATATGGACTTAGTGAGTTTAGTGTCCAGCATTGACCAGAGACTAGACCAAAATGTACTAAGGAACCGACTGTCCCAATCTGAGATGATAGACTGTGGGATCCCAAAGTGTACCCACACTTGTTCAAAGAAGAGTTTAGCAGTGGCTTCTGCTATGATATTCTTCGTGTAGGCTGCCATAATGGCCATCTTCCAGAACCTGTCGATGACCACAAAAACACAGTCATTTCCATGCTTAGTGGAAGGAAGGCCTGACATGTAATCCATGGCGATGGATTCCCAAGGTCGACCAGGGGTAGGCAGTGGGGCATAGAGGCCTTGATTCTTGATGGTCAGTTTGGCAATGCCACATGCAATACATGATCTGATGTACTTCCCAACATCCTATCGAAGATTCGACCAATAGAAATACTTTTGCAATACTGCCACTGTTTTCTCAACCTAGAAATGCCCAACATCCTGACTGTAGTGTGCTTCCCAAATCATCTTGACAGGCTCGCTTGAAGGAACACAAAGGTGACCCAGGTGACATAACAAGGCATCCTGGAGGTGAAAATCTGGAACATGCTGACCCTCCAAGAGTGTCTCGTATGTGTTGCCAAATTTTGGGTTGCTTTTGTAGAGTGTCTCGTATGTGTGGCCAAATTTTGGGTTGCTTTTGTAGAGAAGTGGCCAATCAGAAGTCTCGTGCCCACAAGAGTTGAGCACGGTGGTTAACGCCATGATCGATGGTCGACTGAGGTAATCTGCAACATTATTGGGTCTGCCCTTCTTATACTTGATATTCAAGTGGAACTGTTGCAGGTATGTTGAGCACTTCTGATGGCAATCATTCTGCAATTTCCCTTGGGTCTGTATGAACTGCAAAGGTCGGTGGTCTGTGTGGATGACTGTTTCCTTCCCCAAAATGTAATGCTTCCATTGTCGGCAGGCCTGCACAATGGAATACATCTCTTTATCATAAGTGGGATACTTCCGGACTGTGTCTAAAAGTGTTTCAATATGATATGCCACTGGATGCCCGTGTTGAGTAAGGACTGCCCCAATAGCATAGTCAGAGGCATCTGTCTCAACCTCAAATGGTTGTTACAAATTTGGTAACACGAGCACTGGTGCTATGCAGAGGTGATCTTTCAACTCTATGAATGCCTTCTGTTGAGATTTAGACCAAAATAACTTTGCTTTGGATCCTCCCTTGGTGACTTGACTCAAGGGCCAAGTGATATGAGAAAACCCCAACACGGACCTGCGGTAGAAGTTGGCAAGACCTACAAAGCTGCAGAGCTCTGTCAAAGTGGTTGGAGATGGCCAATCCCGAATGACTTGGATCTTGGCTGGATCCACATGCACCCCCTATTCATCAACAATGTATCCTAGATACTGAACCTGGGTCATGCCAAAAGTGCATTTCTCCAAATTAACACACAGCTTGTGTTGCCGCAGTTGTTGGAGGACCTGTTGGATGTGGTGGAGGTGCTGTTCCCAACTCTGGCTGAAGATCAGAATGTCATCCAAGTATACCACTACAAATGAGATGGTGAATGGCCGCAAGATGTCATCCATTAGCCTCATGAAGGTTGCAGGAGCATTTGTCAATCCGAAAGGCATAACCAACCATTCGAAAAGGCCCTCCTTGGCTTTGAAGGTAGTCTTCCACACATCAGAGGGTTCAATTGGTACATGGTGATATCCTGACTTCAAATCAATCTTGCTGAAATATTTCGCCCCCTTTAGTTGGTCCAGGAGGTTGTCAATCCGCGGGATTGGGTACCTGTTATGAACAGTGATCTTTTTCAACGCCCGATAGTCAATACAGAGTCTCCAAGTGCCATCCTTCTTCTGTACCAACACGATCAGGCTCCCACAAGGCGATGAACTCAGACGAATGTGACCTTTCTGCAGGAGCTCCTGAATCTGCCTCTTGATTTCATCATTCTCCAGAATGGAGCGCCGATAAATTGGTCCATTGGGTAGCGGCGTACCTGGGGTCAGATTGATGGAGTGCTTGACCTGACAATGCAGAGGAACCCCTGCGGGGGAGGTGAAGATGTCCTCATATTCCTCCACGACCTTGTCCATCTGTAGTTGTCATGCAGAGGGGCCCTGTTTGGAGGCCGTGGCCACCGTCTTCTTCTTCCTTGAGGGCGTATCATCAGGAAAACAAATTTCCCGGTATTGGAAACAAGCTTACCGCATTGTTTTGCAGTAATCAAAGAGATGGCGATAGGTGGTGCTACCTCTGGTATCCTGTACAACTTATTTCCCAATGTAATAATAATAGTACGGGGCCTTGATTCATACACAGCATGTCACTTCCACAAGTATGGTTGTCCTAATAATACGTCACAAACTTCAAGGGGAGCAATGTCACACAATACCTCATCCGTGAAGGGCTTGATTTTGTATGGAAGGCGACACTGCTGGCTCATGCGAAAATCCCGTCCTTGGTGAAGCCACCCGATGGTGTATGGTTGTGGATGTGTTGTGGTCGGTAAGCGCAACCGCTTCACGACCTCTACTGAAATGAGGTTCTTTTGGCTCCCGCTATTGACAATGAACTATAGTGGGGAGCCCTTTACCCACATCTGGGAGTGGAAGAGACGCTCCTCCTCCTCTGGATCTTCAGGTTCATTTTTCTGGATCTTGGAAGTAGCAACAGTGGCATTGGGATCCGCATCAATGATCTACCTCCCTTTGTCATTCCCCTTGTTGGGTTCTGACTCAGAGTCGGAACATGCATCTGATTCTGAAACCTTTCGCTCAGCCACCAGTGACTGCTTAGCTCAACACTCACTTGTGTTGTGAGTGGAGCTCTTATGGAACTCACACCACTTTCCCATGTCCTTTTTCGGCTTCGTAGCGCTATTCTTTGCTTGCAGCTTTGGCGGGTTGTCTTGGGTTGCCCCGCCTTGGCTTTGTACTTTGTTCTGTGGTTTAGGGGCACCTTTCCCTTGCTTTAGATTCACAGATCCAAAGTCTCGCTTCTTTTGTTTAAACTTTTTCTCGACCTTGACGGCATATCGGTATGTTGTGCCGAGTGAGGAGATGTTCAAGAATTCTATTTCTTCCTGGATGTACTTGTGTAGGTAGCCGCAGTATTTGAGTATCAAATGCTTCTCTGAATCCTTGATCCCCAAGTTTGTGCGAAGGGTATGGAAAAGATTGGTGAACTCTGGCACGTCTTGGTCCCTTCGCTGCCGCAGCGTGGTCCCCTTTATGTATTCATCCTCATAGCTTCCGACAGGGTAGTACTGCTCCTTGATGGCCTCCCAGAATGAATTCGAGGTGGGTGTGGCTGAAAATAATGAGCCGATACTTTTATCCTTCTGCTCGCAGTAGGTTTCCCACTAGTCCTTGACGTGGGGCGCTGCATTGAGAAGAGAAAAAACAATCTTTTCCCGACTCGAAAATTCATGAACAAAAAAATAACCCTCTAGCAGATTTAACCACTTATCTACATCATCTGCGTCTATCTAACCCTCGAATATGGGGATTTCAAAATTAACTTGTACCTTAAAGGGCGTTGCATTTCCAGAGTAGCTACTAGAAGCTGATGCATCACTTCTGGGTAACCGCTGAAGGATCTGGGCAAAGTTGTCCATCATTGCGCTCCATTGGCGCTCGAGGGCTTCTTCGAGCAAGATTTTGATAGGATCTCCTACCCCCTCATCTTTCTTCTCATCCGCCATGGGAGGCCGTCAGGATTTGGAGGCTGGTCTTGCAAAGGTTCGATCAGTTCAAGCCCTAACTCCTTATATCCCGACCTCATTGGGGACATGCAAAGAAAAAAAGAGAAAAAGCAGACCACTCTGATACCACTGATCCGGATTTAAACAAGAACGCAACAAAATATAGAGATAACCATATACACAAAGATGCAGCAGAAACAATGCTTCATTTCATTAATGGAAAATACCGAAATATGCTTACAACTAGAAATGGAAATAAACCAGCTATGGCGATGGTAGCTTATCTCTGAGAAGAGATGTGGTGACTACATGCCTCTGAACTGTGTTACAATGAGGCTCTGAGGCCTATTTATTGTTGAGAAATAATGAAAAACCCTTCACATCCCAAAACCTAACCCTAGAAGATGAAATGCCAAATTGTGGGCCCCGTTTGGGTAAATTGGTACATCAATTTCTCGGGGTCGTAACTTTGGCATATGATCTTCGTTTGACGCGTACAATAGCTCGTTAGAAAGATCTATCCGAGAACTACCAGTTTGGGAAGGGCAACATCAATCCATGGACCCATGTTGCCCCCAGATTTCCCAAAAATCGTCGTTTAGGGCCTCAAAACCGCTCCGAAAGTTCAGGACCCGAAAAACTGCTAAAAATAGTAAGTTGTGCTACAATTAAGGAAACTAAAAAAGCTGAGAGAAACAACGATGGGGGTCCAGATGGACTTGGCAGGTGGCCACCAATATCCACCTGGATCATTGGTTGACACTTCTGTGCCCCAACATAGTGCCTCTTAGAGAACCTCCAGCCAAAATTTCAAGGAATTTGGGAAAATTTTGGTCGCATGAATTTTTTTTGGCACAAACACAGGTTTTTTCTCTATACGCGCAGCGCCACCGGCGCGACGCGTAGGATTGGGAGCTCCAAATGAGAAATGGTTTGTATTTTTGGATTCAGCATGCAAAATCATGACTACTGGCACTTGGACAAGAAAGTTGGGTATGATTTGAGTTTCCAGGAGGTCAAAAACACCCAAAAAATGGCCTCATTGACCCTATTTTGACACATAGGAAGCAATCTTGGGAGAATGAAGATTTGGAGGGGTAAATGAGATCGAAATTCAAAAATTCCACTTGTGTTGGAAAGTAAACAGGACAGGATTTCCAACCAGCACACTTGGGCACATTTTGGACTCCTGCAAGTGCCTCAAAGCTGGCTTCAAAGTGGCATGATGCATACAGAAAAAAGTGTGGCGCATATAGTAAAAAAGGCCCAGAATGCCTCTATTTCGCGAAATTTCGCTTCCCGACTTTTTGTAAGTGGGCTCCCTCATATGAACTTCATTTTTTCGGCACCTAAAGCAGTTTTAAAAGTATTTTCACTCTAGATGGCTAGTTATCCAAGTGGCAAAGGAAGGCAAAGGGCCACCCAAGCCATTTGTCATGTTTGTGGCACTGCACCTGTAGCTGATGTTTGGCTCTCCACCTTCATTTTGTAATGATTCAAGTAACTCCCCAACCCTTGGGCATTCTATCTCTTCATGGCACATTCTATATATTGTATGCAAACCATTTGCAAAGGGGGTTGGCTTGTAACTTCTGGGAGACTGTGGGAAAGAAACTCTGTTTCTACATTGTATATTTTTTACAGAGGATTAATGAAAGGCAGTGGCTCTGTTTCATGAGATTCATGTAGTTGTGAGTGTAGAAAATGTGTCTCTTATGTTTCATATGTATCTTGTTATGTTTCATAGTTCATTTCATATTCATTTCCAGAGAAGTTTTCTAAGTTAGCTAAGGTAGAATTCAATTTTATTGCTCTGCCTGTGGGAAAACTTCATATTCAGTGTTCATTCTTCTGTTGAAAATGATTCATGTTGTCCATGCCCTTTCCACCCTCTTAATCAATCTCTCCATTCCGCACTATCTTAAACTAAATTGCTAGGCTTTCCGCCTATCTTGCCTCATGAAGTAATCTGTGCCTTTGTATTAAGTTCTCTGTTCATTGAGGTCCATTGGTCCCATACTATCCCAAAAACACAGTCATTCATAAAAATCACTTCTTGTGTCCATATTCACTTACTAGCCTAAGATAAATAGTTCACTGTAAGTCATCTCAGGCCTTTTCGTTTATCTATTCACTGAGTGTGACTCAGAGAAAGCCCTCTCCTATTCCGGTAGGGCTAGCTACTAGACTGAGCGTGGTTTGTGGTTACCCTAAATTTTGCCTTCTTTCAACCTAAGGCAGATTTAGGTGACAACACCATTAATCAAGAAATATGGCTACATATCTTCATGTTTATTCATTAACGTTCCATGCTAATCCATAAAGCTCCTATCTCTTGTGTGGATTTCGGGTCCCTATACTCTCTAGCTAGATTTTTCTGTTGTCTCATACTTGCGATATGCTCCTGGAAACTTGAATAGGAAACCAAAACATGGACTACAAATTTCTTTTATCTTAAATAAATGAGTGCCTCTTGTTTGTGTTTTCTATCATGCATGTTGGATTATTTAAATATATAAATTTGGTAAGATTGTGGACCCACGAGGTTAGACAAGTGGTAAAATCATGGGCCCAAAGGATTAGAAAAGTGGTGATTTATATTCGATGATTACGAATCTTTGTATGTGACATCTTTGCATGAATTACATGTGTTTTTTTCATAAGACTGTAAGAGTATGATGAGGTGTTCACACATGACAGTTTTTATCTGATCTATATGTAAGATCTTCCTATACCTATATTGGTTTCTTCCTAATCATCAATACTATTGTTATCCATCAAAACTACACTTTATTTATTCTTGTAAACTTATATTTTTATTATTTCTTCATGTAAGCTTATTTTATGTGGTTTCTTGATTTTTAGGGGATTTCATAGTGGAGGAAGAAAAGGAAACAAGGAAGAATCTCTTGTATATCGTAAATACTATAATAGGAAAAACCCCATTTTTATTTTCTATCCTTTTGTTCCTTTCTAGGGATTTTATACGTGATTTGTAGTGAGGCATTGCGACAACATTGCAATAACAAATATTTTTTTAGCAACTGCTTGGATTTGATTAAATGTCAATCCATCCTAAAATGTTTTTCTTTCAAAGAAAATATTGAGAGTTAATTTTTAAAAAGAGCTCATTATATGGGCATGATTTTAGTTACGTGTCTTTAATGAAATTATGATGCATGATGTTGGTGTTTGGGACAAAATTATATACACAAAAATATAATATGTATATACTTATTTGCATGATATGATTATGATTTGAATTTGTGGAAAACCTGTGATCAGTTATGAAACCAACGTTTTAGTGACGTGTCTTTAATGAAATTATGATGCATGATGTTGGTGTTTGGGACAAACTTATATACACAAAAAAATAATATGTATATACTTGATATGATTATGTTTGAAATAATCGAGTGAGACTTGACATAAGAATTGGCATACCTATTTACCCTCCCAATCATCTTGTATTACTTCTTATAACATGGGTGCAATTCAATGTTTTAATAGAAAGCAAATTGACTTGTTGCATCATACTCTTTTATGGTAGCCAAATGTCATGCATGATTTGGTATGAACATTGAAACAAATATATTGATGTTAAAAGTCACATTGTGGGATTTAATGTTGCATATTGTTGTGGGAAGAATTGGTAATGAAATTCTCACAAGTGAAGTTAGAGAAGTTATAAGGTAGTTATTAATATTTCTTTTCTTTCAGTTAATATCAAAAGAAGTTATAAGGTAGTTATTAATATTTCTTTTCTTTCAGTTAATATCAAACAATTATTAGAAAAAAAATTTCTAAAATGTGATTGATTGCGAGGATTAAAAATTCATATCCTCATAAAATGGGAACCAAGTAAATAAGACTTTCGAAATTGTATTATTGAGTGCATCCATTTGCAGGGTATGTTCACTCAGACAATTAGATTATTAGAAGCTAGGATTAAGTCTGTGTAAGTTGAAATATATTTTCATGGCCGGTAGGAATTTATATTGGCCATCTTTCTGTTGGGAAGACAAACTGAAAATGGTTTCATTTTTTAATCAACTTTTTTACTTTTTTCTTTGAATTATGATGCTCTCCATATTAAATGGTCACATTACTATGTTTTTTTGTAATAACCATATGGTTGAACATTCTATAGGTACAAATCTTTATCATTATTATTATTATTATTATAAGAAAATGGTAAACTCATTTGTACACAATAGAAGACACTCACAGTGTCTGAGAAATATGTACAAAGTATACATTTTCATCTAGAAGCATTATGGAAAAAAAAAAAAAAAATTCCTAAGGTTGACTTAAAAAATCAGCCCTTGTGGGTGCTCCAAAGAAAAAATTCACTACCTCGTGTTATTTTCTTCGATAGTCATGAGGGTCACTAGAAGCACAACCAACACTTCAGGACACATGCTTGAAAAACACTCAGTCCCTTGACATGATGGGCTGACCAATTCAGCCACTAGCCCCAATAAGCCCTTATGGTAAGAGGATGGTAGCTCTCATCTCATTTATGAGGCAAACAACCTCATTGATGAGCCAAATGAGGGAAGGAGTGTTCGAAATTTATATAAATGAAAGAGCATGGAGAGCCAAAAACAAGAAGAAGTTGTGAATTTTTATGCTACCAAAAATGTTACATGATCCAAAAATAAATATTATCATAGGTTATTAAGTTAGAATAAAATAATTATTAATTTAAGATATTAAATTAATAATTATTAATCTAGAATATTTAATTATTTAATGGAGACATTTAGAATTAGTATATTTTTGTAAAATATATGACTCTACAAATGTGTCGTATCTTAGGCTCTATTTTAGGAGAATTGTTAGTAAGATTGTTTCAATAGCTTTTATTGTAAGTGGACACTTGTTATTTTATAAGTGATCCATAATAGAGGTAGTTAGGACATTGAGCTTATAAATAGCTCATTGCAAGAGTGTTTGGTCGTTCGGGTGTAAACTCTTGCAAAATTCCAAATGTAATTGTTTTTTAATTAAAAAAATTATGTGTCTGAGGAAAATTATGCCATTATTGTGGTATCAGAGCTCTAGTAATGTTGTAGTGGATTTGAGGAGGATATTCTAGCTCAACAAAGTCCTGGAAAACTCCATTCAATTGACCAGCAAATGATTGGTATGGAAATTGTCCAATTTTTGTTTAAAAAAGAAAATAAATTTTATCATTGATTTTAGATTTTTAAAATTTGAAAATCATATTTTAGTATTATCAAAAAATTGCCTCAGTTTCTGGAACTTTTGTTATCTACTCCGCTTCAATATGATGTTTGGCCATGATAAGCATATCCTCACTGGTAGAAAAATAAAAATGCAATAATGCTCAGAACTCATCAGATTATAATTCATACAAGCATGAAGGTGGGGTCATTTGAAGTGGTTTTGACACAGATTCCTTCGACCCTCACTCTTTGAATATTCCCTAAATTAATTTCGACACCATCGATTGATTTTATTTGTTGTCAGAAACAACTCTTATGCCTAGTCTGTGAGTCTGCTATACAGTTTTGAAAGCCCAGTGACTGAGGGAAGCACTCTTCTTTGCTCTATTACTAACTCCTCAATTTGGAAGATTTTACCCTATTTGACCTATTTTTTAAGCATGCCTTTTGGTGTTTCCCTCTAGAACTGGACACTTCCTATGATATTCCTCTGTTCTAGCATTTTTCTGGCTTTTTTCACCAAGCATACAAAGAGTGGGACTATTATCCTCTGATTTCAAAGTAAAGTCTCATCACAGATAACGATAAGGAGAAGGAAGAGTGGATCAATTCCATTGGCTACTCCATCGTACAACATTCCAGTGTCAGTGTGAAATCAGCAGACGAAGCCAGCTTGAGCTAGCTACTAGCTAGTGTGAGCAGAGCTAGCAGAGCCAACGTGAACCCAATAGAGCCAACATGAAGCTAGCTAGAGCTAGCATGAAGCCAGACCATTCTGTGATATGTGTAGAACATTGGAAATCTTTTTCAGGTTCTAGGGTTCAAGCATATGGTGAAATCCTCACGCCAAAGTGAAGAATTAGTCTTTTTTGCCAAATTGAATTTTTTAAAGTTTGCTTTGATTTTTTTAAAAATAATATACGTTCACTTTTTTCAAGCGACTTCATAAAATTTTATTCTTTTTTGTTAATGATTTCTGATAGTGATAATGTGGAGTATTTCAATGGGGTGACAAGGTGTAATTTATTTTAAAATTTTGTATTTTTAGTGGAGAGAGAAATTGTGGATTTTGTAATTTGGAGAGATAAGGAAATTTTTTTTTCATTTTTTTGTTTTTTTGTTTTGTTTTTTTTTCATTTTTTTAAACTCAAAGAAATAAGGAAGTTTCTATTAATTTGTAATATTCCTAGAGAAATAAGGTGTGAGAAGCTGTAAGGATTATTTGTAAATGTTAGGGATAGTAAATTTTTTGGAGTAATATGGAGATTTTATTTGTGATTTTTTTTTTTTTTTATATATATGGAGAGATAAGTGTGACATTGTCACTCAAAGTAATTTTACTTTGAGGGGGGGTAACATCTTTTTTACCAGGATTTGCAAGAGCATCATTGTAAAAGCCAAATTGTGAAAGTTACCTTGTAAATATTTGAGAAATTGACTAGAGCCAAGTGCAAAGCTCAATCATTTTTCTCCCATCTTAACAACTATACAAGGGTCAAGGCCAAGCCTTGATAGATCATTTCTTTTGTGTAGTGTGTTGCATGTTGTGTTGACCATCTTGATATTTTTCTGAGTCTGATTCTTGGTGCCAAGCTTCAACACTGCAATGTGAAAGTTGATTAATTTTTTTTCTGATTCCAGCAAACTTGAAGGCACAAAATCTTACAAAACATGGCAACAACTCATTGAAAGCACTCTCATTTATAATGAACTGTGGCATGGTATATGTGATGATGATATTAAGCCAAATAAACCCACAGATGTAGTTACACTAGCAAAATGGGAAGTTAAGAATGCCAAAGCATTAGCTCTAATTAAATCTTCTGTCACTGATGAAATGTATGTCCATATAGCAAATGCTGCAGATGCATGGTCTGCTTTGAGAACTTTTAAAGAATTCTTTGATACTCAGCTTGAATCAAACAAAGTTGATCTACAATTAAAGTTATTGCAACAAAAATTGACTAAAGGAGGTGATGTTCTTGAATATATCTCCAGACTTAAGAATATTAAGCAGGAAATGATTAATGCTAGTTTTCCAATAGTAGATGATAGTTTTATGGTCACAATTTTAATTTATGGACTTCCTTCTTCCTACACACATTTTTTGGAGACTCTACAATTAACTGGTAAGTTAGAGAAGCTAAATTTTGATGAGCTCTGTGAAATGTTGACCCAACATGATAAAACCTTTGGGAAGAAAAAGAAAGTTGGTGAAGATGCCTTTTTCATAGAGGAGAGCACTAGTAAATCATCGACTGACAGTTCTAGAAACAGAGGCAGAGGGAATTTCAATCATAATCAAGAAGCACATAATGTACAAAGTTGAGGTTGAAGCCAAGGCAGAGGAAACAACTTTAACAGTGGCAACAGTTCAAGCAGAAGTAATTTTCAAGGCAGAGGAAACAATCAAGGAAGTGGCTATTTTCAAGGAAGAGGAAATAATAATCAAGGCAGAGGACAACCTCAAAACAGAACTCAAAGCAGAGGCAGAGGAAAATCTCCAGCAAGAGGAAGAGACTTAATTCAAATTGTGTGTTGAAGATGTAACAAAGTTGGACATTATGCTAAAGATTGTTGAACTTCTCTTAATAAAATTCCCAAGTTTCATCAGCACTTAGCACAATTTGCAAATGATCAAGATGATGATAACTCAGAACATGTTTTTACTTCTTCACCAACATCACAAATTTCATCCCATCTTAGAAGTGATTATGAAGATGATTGGATCTTGGATTCAAGGGCAACTCAGCACATGACTTGTCGACATGATTGTTTTTGGAATTTTCAATATTACCAACTTAATTCCATTTTTCTTGCAGATGATACAAAACATACTCCTTATGGAAAAGGAGTAGTTAAAGTTTTTCTCCCTGGAATTGAAGAAAAAATGATTCCAAATGTATGGTATGTACCAACCTTTAAGAAAAAACTATTATCTTTAGTCACGATTCGACAAGCAGGACATCAAGTAATTATGGAAGATGGCCTAGTTAAGATTAATTCAGTCAAACAAAGCTTGAAAACTGTGATGACAAGTTATGAAGATGGAAAATTGTTAAGGATGAAAGGGACAGTTATTCCAACACATTCTGATTTTGTAGGGTCAGTGACTACAGAAATTTCACCTATAAGATTATGGCATGTAAGATATGGACATTTAGATTTTGATAGTCTTTCTCAATTGCAGAAACAAGGGATGGATAAAGGACTTCCCACTTTCAAAAAGGAAAATGCAAAATGTGAAGCTTGCATTTATGGAAAACAAAGTCGAGAAAGCTTTCCAACAAGTTCATGGCAGGCAAACAAGCTACTGCAACTAGTTCACAGTGATGTGTGTGGACCACTACAAACTTCATTCAGTGGTTGCAAATATTTCTTACTATTCATTGATGATTTCAGTAGAATGACTTGGGTTTATTTCTTAAAGAAAAAGTCAAAATCATTTGAAAAGTTTAAAATTTTTCACCAACTTGCTGAAAATGAAGTCAAAGAAAATATAGGTACTCCCAGGACAGATAATGGGGGAGAATTCACTTCAAATGAATTCAAAAATTATTGCAGTGATAATGGCATAAGAAGACATCTTACAAATGTTTACACTCCACAGAAAAATGGAGTAGTAGAAATAATGAATCGCACCTTGTTAGGAATGGCGAGATCTATGTTAACTTTCAAAAGGTTAAGTACAACATATTGGACAAAAGCAATTCATACAACTTTCTACTTAAGAAATAGATCTCCAACTGCTGCTTTAGATGGAATCACACCTTATGAAGCTTGGTTTGGTTTCAAACTTCTAGTTAAACATATTATAGTTTTTGGATCAGTATGTTATGCCTTAGTTCTGAAAGAAAAATGAACTAAGCTCGACTCAAGAAGTTTGAACTGCACAATGATTGGCTATTCTGATGAGAAGAAAGGGTATCGTCTTTTGACCAATGGAAAATTTATTGTGAGCAGGGATGTAATTTTTGATTAAATAGAGAGTAATAGTGTTGAAGAAATTGAAAGTCTTCTTCAAAAGTTAGAAATTAAAGGCAGTCAAAGCAAGGAAATATGCCGAGTCAACCAAATTCACCAAATTAGTATGAACTTGATTTTCCTTCATCTGAAGATGGTTCCTCAAGTCCATCTACTTCAACAATACCATCAGGATCTTCTAGTAGTTCATCCACATCTCCAAGTAGCAGTAGTTCTTCAGACAATGATTCTCCACCTCCAGAGTCTAACTCATCAATGAACGTTAGTTTATATTAATTCACTTTACAATGATGGTGACTTTTCAGAATCTCAAACAAGTGAGCATAAACTACCAAAATGGGTAGTTCAACTTTTGAAAGATGTAAGGCCTGATGAGAAAAATAAAACAAGAACAAGGAAGTCACATAGAAGTGAAGGCATTTTTGCATTGATAGCACATGATTTTATTGAACCTTCCACATACAACGAAGCAGTAAAACATAAAGAATGGAAATAGGCTATGATTGAAGAATATCGAGCAGTAATTGATAAAAATACTTGGAAACTTGTTGATTGTCCTCAAAATCTTAAACCCATAGGATGAAAATGGGTTTACAGAATTAAGTACAACCAAAAGGGACAACTTGAAAAGTATAAAGAAAGACTTGTCACTATAGGTTTTGCGTAGCAGGAAGGCATTGATTATGAGGAAACGTTTGCTCCTACAACTAAATGGAACACCATCTGAGTAACACTTGGATTGGCTGCTCAGAAAGGATGGAAAGTTCATCAAATGGATGTGAAAAGTGCTTTTCTCAATGGGGATTTACAGGAATAAGTGTACATGACACAACCACTAGGTTTTGAAATTGAAGGGCAAGAACATAAAGTCTGCAAATTGATCAAGGCTTTATATGGTAAAAACAAGCTCCCCGAGCTTGGTATGCAAAAATGGATGAATACCTTAGGAAAGTTGGTTTTCAAAAATGGATGAATACTTTGTATGTGTGACAACAAGGCAAATATCTAGTGATTCTTGTTATGTATGTAGATGATTTGGTCATTACTGGAAACAATGATGATCATATTGCCCACGTGAAAAAGGAGTTACATTCAGGTTTTAAGATGACAGATTTGGGATTACTTCACTACTATCTTGGAGTTGAAGTCTTCCAATGTCCACATCATATTTTCATTTATCAGAGTAAGTATGCCACATAGGTTCTCCAACAATTTGGAATGCAAGATTGCAAGCCTGTTCTTACCCCCATGGAGAAAAACTTGAAACTTTCAAAATTTTAAGGGGGGGAAGGTGGACAACACTACTTACAGATAGTTGATTGGAAACTTGATTTATTTAACAAACGCTTGCCCTGATCTATATTATGCAGACAATATCCTTTCACGTTTTATGCAGGAACTACCAGACAACTAGAATGTAGTCAAAAGAGTTGTTCAATATATCTTAGGCTCTATTTTAGGAGAATTGTTAGTAGGATTGTTTGAATAGCTTTTATTGTAAGTGGACACTTGTTATTTCATAAGTGATCCATATTTAGAGGTAGTTAGGACATTGAGCTTATAAATAACTCATTGCAAGAGTGTTTGGTTGTTCGAGTGTAAAATCTTGCAAATTCCAAATGTAATTGTTTTTTTTATTAATAAAATTATGTGTTTGAGGACACTTCTACCATTAAAAAATGCTCCAAACCAATCTAGCATACCATTGTGAGGAGAGTTCCACCATTGTAGAGAGTTTTCCTTGCTTATTTGACAAAGCAAGAGATTGAAAAAGATATTGAGAAGGGGAAATCATTGCTGAGAGATATTGAGAAAAATTTCTCAAGAAAATCTCCTCAAGTGTCTTTAATATTCATTTGTAAATCTCTCACTACCAACAATTAATAAAGAGGATCCTCTTCCTACTCCTTTGTTGATCTTTTTTGCTTCACAAGCTTGTTTTTATGTTGCTTTAGTTTAGTTTTAGTTTAGTTTTGTTTATGCATTGTTTCTGTTTAATTCAATGCTTTGTTAGTCCATGTTTAATCACTAACACCACTCATTTCTTGCATATTTCCTTGTAGGAAGCAACCAACTACAAGGAAGGTGTATTTGGACTCATATGAAACCAAACACACCATACAAAATGGTGATTCTACTTGCTTCCCTTTTTTATCTATTTTTTTAGAATATTTTCCTCACTATTAATACATTTGGTTTTCATCACCTTATTTTTCTTTACCTTTTACAGGTCTCCATTGGACTTGTTCTCAGCCTAAAAGTACCTTTTTTTTTTTTTTTTTTTTTTTGGGCTAGTTTAGCTATTGTTTACAGAGCAAATCATGCGAGTCTCTTGAATGCACAAAACATAATCCACAAAACACACAAAGAGCCAAAATTTTCATTGTAATTTCCTTTTCCTAAGTGTTTTCGCAACCTTTAGTGATTTTCCTACACTCCTACAATTTTTTACAGTTTAGGTAAGCTTTATTTTTTCTTTACTAACCATTATAAGTATATTAATTTTATTATCTTTGTATTTAAAATTTTGTATGTTTGGACTAGGATTAGTGTGATTAAGAACAATAGTAGGCCCTCTAGTCCTTGCACCCTTGTGGCGAACCTGTGGAGGGATCCGAAACAAGTCTAAAATACCACCTCCCATCTCCATTTTAATTGGAACATCACACATAGCTTAACTAGGAAATAAGTAAGTGGCCCATTATCCACACATATTTTTTACTTGTTTTGCTCAAATCCTTTCATATCACACCTAGCTTAATTAGGAGAAAAGTAAGTGGCCCTAATACACCCATCTTTTTTACTTGTTTTGATAACCAACTTTGATTTATTTTTGGGACTAGGAGTTCGTGTTAGTAAAGAAAGAGAGTAGGCTCTCCCTTCGTTGAACCATTGTGGCAAACCTATGGGGGGATCTAAAACATTTCTCAAAGAGTTAATTTTCCATATCCCTATATGCTCACATAACATAGTTAGGAAAAATAAGTGGCCCATTATCCACAAATTCTTTTTTTTCATGCAAGGAACAACATAACATAGTTTAATTAGGGCAATTGTAAAGGATCAACACATATCCACAACATTGCAATTCACACTTTATATGTTCACCATTTTACTTGTACACACCATCACCCCATACACTAAGTTCACTTAAAATTTGTGAAAATGGTATCCTCTTTTGAAATCCTTTTACTTACTTGATTTTGAATTTACATGTTGGAACACCCCAAGCAAAGCAAAGGCTCTCTAAAACCAACCTTAAATTGAACACACAAAATAATTTATAGTTCAGGTTAGGACCATGGGGATATGAAACACATAAGACACCATAGGTTTTTTTCATATTGAAACATAGAAGTTCTCTTTTTAGGGATCTTAGAATCCTACATAATCTAGTGCCAAAACCAGTAATGACTTGAAACTTGTGAAGGGGCAAGGCTGCTATGAAGAATTATCATGGACTGCCTTGTTATCTCCCAACACTTTGTATGGGTTTTGGGTTCATAGTTGATAACTAGCATTTGAGATTCACTCATTACCACTGGATGTAGGTAACTTAGTGTCCAAATATTAGGACATCTTTCCCTATAGGTAGCAGGTGTGGGAGCACTCCACTTGAGGCAACTTTGGTCATGCTACTAGAAGCATTTCCAGCTCTTTTGAGACATAGCCCCAATGCTCCCCACTATAACCCTATCCATTCCTTGGTTGGTTTTTGGTTGTTGGAAGCATGGCTAGTATTTTCATGACGTGGCCCTAGTGCCATACTATAAAATATTCTAAAGGCCCAGTTATAATTCAAGTGGAAGGATGTTAGGTCTTTTTAGGATTTTTATCATACACAAAGCATCACAAACCTTTTTTGGCTGTTTCACACATTAAAACGTTAAAGGGAAAATTAGCCATTTATTTTTTGCTTTGCCTTATGTATGTGATTCATTTGGTTTGCTAAGAAAAACCCCTCACATTATCTTTCCACACACTTACTAGGGAACCATAGTGGATCCAAGGGTTACCCATTTCTCTAGACGCCTTCAATACCTCCCCCCATTACCAGGAGGTGTGCCTAGTCTCTCACCATTTCATCATAGGAGACAACACCCATCTACCTTGTATGGCACAACTATTCTTGGTGCAGCTTTGATAGAATTTACTTCCTCTCGATGTACCCCTTTCACCACCCCTAAGGGGAGCCCCAACACTGCCCCACTGGGTACCCCTAGCCACACATCCCTACAAGGGAGCCCTTTAAACACTCCATTTCAAGGTAATTCTAACATGGAAAATACCAATAGAATTTGCTTTGTAGATTCCGTAAATATCCTAGATATTACGAAGATTGCAAATGACCCCTTTTCACATAAAAAAACAATGGGCCCATATGCCAACTAAGTTACCTTCAGATATACCTATGTTTGAAGGAAAAAAGGGAGAAGATACAACAAACCACATTATGACCTTGCATTTATGGTGTTCCTCCAATAGTATCATTAAGGACTCAGTTTGATTGAGACTATTTCAACACACCCTCACTAGTCCTGTTGCAAAATGGTATGTAAGCAAGGCCACAAATTTTCATCGAACATTTGAGCCTTTAACAAGATTCTTCCTCACCATTTTCCAGCTTTGAGTTCACCATGACTAGAGGTTGGAATTGTTAACCCACTTTTGACAAACTACCTCATCCCACATTTCAAATCATGTTCATGAATGGTGGAAAGGTCATAGTTTATGTAATTAAGTGGACATGTTAGAACCCCTTCATCTCTATTTCTTCTTGAAATCTCTTTTTCTTGCAATTGCAAAATATGTTTCCACAACTATGCTGCAAATAGAAGAAGAGTCCATTGATAAATCTAAACAGTTTGATCTCATCTACACACAATCAAGATATCTTTACTCTATAATCCTAGATGCTCCTCACTTACAGTCCTTTGTTCAAGATAAACCAAGAGCATAAAATACTATAGATGGTTTGGTTGAGAACATCACCCAGAATCAACTAGGGAATACCTTCCAATATATTGGAAAGATGTATGGTTCAAAACCACATTTTTAATTGTTTGGTGGGCCACCTTTAGCACCAAAACCATCAAATGCTAGCTACCACCCCAACCAACCTATACCTCCTTGAACCCTCCCATTCAAGCTCATCAGTATCCATCATGCACCTCAGAGATGGTTTCAACCTCCCAATACGAGTACACAAACCTTAGTCAAATAAATCCTTATTTTCCTTTCTCAACACCACAACAAAACAACACTCCACCTCAATAGAATGTAGGGGTTAATTTTACTCAACCTTCACTTTCTTAGCAACAATAATCATTTGAACAAATCAACATTGGGAACCCACCAAATTCCAATAAAAGGTAAGAGAAGAATAAACTAAAAGGAGACTAAGGGCATGGGTGAAATCAACAACAATAAAAAAATTGAGGGCACGGACTGGGGAATCCCCCTATTAAAAACCTAAATCAAATCCAGTGTACAAATAACCCCAAAAAGAAAACAAGAATGTTAGTATCTAGACAAACCATTCATGTGCTATTTGTAGAGAGTATGGGCACTAAACCCATCATTTCCCTCAACTTCTAGATTTTAAATGCATGAGAGAGGCTATGGGGTAGCGGGGAGAAAATTAGTAGTCTGTAGTAATGAAAAATATGTTTCCCCACCAAGGAACAGTAGCTACTTAGCACGAGGTTGTCCCTCCCCAATATCAAAACCAAGCAGGGGGCAGTTCTAATGACATTGGTAATCGTGACATCTACATACAAGGAATAAATGTCCTACTTCAAACACATAGTCGTGATTATGGAACCTTCAACAATACCCATCAGTAATAGAGCTATGCCATCTTTGAGTATACAATGGCCCCCCATTGAATCCATCCCCAAGATGGTCAAGGGAACATTACGTCGCACATCCCATAATTAAAAAGTGGCTTATAACTATAGTATTGTTAATGACCTTGGACAACCCCCATCAGCCATGTTAGTGTTGAAAATTGGCAACAAGAAATTGCTAAAAATAGAAGTGCTAAAAATAGCAGTTTGGGCATCAGTGCTGGATTGGGCAACAGGGAATGAAAATTGGAAGTGCTAAAAATAGAAGTTCTATTTTTAGCAGTGTAGTGTGGGTTCCTATTTTAGTCAGTCTCTAGACTAGAAATAGGAAGTAAAATTCGAATTTGGTCTTACCAGCAATTTGAATATTAATTAATTAATTCAGTTTGAGTTAATTAGTTAGGGAAAATCAAACTTGCGGTCTTTGTGAGAACATGCAATAATTTCTCCATTGATTGGGGAACGTGTCCTTGATTTTCTCCACTGATTGAGGAATTAAGGATGAGTTCTATATTGAGAGGATCAATTGACTTAATTTATCTTAGTCAAGTCCAGCTAGATTAATTTAACAAGTTGTTGAATTAATGAGATTCAGTTTGTTGATGTTTGCATGCATGTGACAACTAGTATTTTTAGATAACTGAGTATTCATTGATGGATAACTGATGCATGTCAGTTCAGATAGAGACCCAGTTGAGATCAGAAGGAGGGAAAATGTATTAATAGTTGCTAGGATATTCCTTGTGAATATTCCTTGCATGCAGAAGGAATATTATTCCTTCTAGTACTGCGTAGTTGGACCTAAGGTGACAGGATGTATGATTTGTCCAATTCACACATGTTATGTAATTGAACCCCAATCAAAACTGCGCAAGGAAATAGGGGCTTGGAGGACTTGTGAGCCTATATATACAGGCCTAGATAGTCCATGAGCTACATCATCAGAGTACAGAGAGTGCAAGATAGCTTTTGAGCTGATTCTTTTTGTATGTTGTTGAGGATTTCCACTTGATTGATAATACAAAGATGGGGTTTTAGGCTGGTTCTTTTCCCGGATAAATTCTTTTGTGTTATATGTGATTGATTCCTTCTTATCAATTATATGTGTTCATGCTTGATGTTGCTCATGTTCAATTAAGAGTCTACTAAGTTTATGGTAGATGTAGATCTAGTATTATGCTTTAGTACATTGCATATATCAGTTGGATCTGCAGGTGAAATTTCTACATGATATCAGTGAGCTAGCTATTTTGTAGAGAAAATTCTACATGGTATCAGAGCTAGTTGATTTGTAGAAGAAATCTACATGGTATCAAAGATAGCTGATTTGTAGAAAAATTCTATATGGTATCGGAGCATAGCTGATCAAGGAAGAACAATATACAAGAAGGGAGAAGTTGAAGTTTGTGGTTTCTTAATATTGAGTTGGTTTCTTATCACATCTATTTCACTGATGGATTTCTATGGTTTGAGACTCGAATATGCCCTTGATGGTAGTTCAAATTATATAGCCTAGAAGGATCACATGGAGTTAGTATTTGTTAGGTCCCTATAATACTAGTGGTTCCCCCATTACTATTATAGTTTTATCCCTTATTAATATTGTTGTGCATCTATTGTCCCCATATTTTTATTACTGTGCCCCATAGAATCCCTCTATTGTTATTTTTGTCCCTTTATATTATTATTGTTAGGTCAGCTTGGTTATATTGTGACCCCATAGACTCCTATATATAGATAGGAGGTTTTGTCATTTGTATCATCCAAGAATTGTTCATTTATGTAATTTAAAGGAGGTTGTCCCATTGAAGAGGCTGAATTATAAGGTGTTGATCTATCTTTTCTATCTTTTTGTGAGCTGGTTTCATACCATTTGGTATCAGAGCTTTGGATTCTAGGGTTTCGCTACTCGAAACAGGTTACTGTGGCATTTGCGTTATAAATTTTTTCTGTGACTTTTCAGACACTAAAGAAAACCATTTGGGCCAAAATCGTTCTGAAACTTAGATCCAAATTTCATAGCTTTTTGTGCTATATTTGCGGAGATATGAACTGAGGAAGTTGTCCTTTTTGTAGACTCCCGAATTACATTCCAAACATGTGACCTAGGGAAAATATTCATAACTTTTGTTTTGACCATCAGATTAATATTTTATAAGATGTTATAGAAAGAGGATAGACTGTAGTGTCCTGTATATATCTTTTAGACCCGAAGGTCAAAATAGTGACACGTGGCACTTCTTACAAGTTTGCTCTTTTGAAAAGGTATATAATCAGGTCATCTTGCGAGATTGTGCATAACTCTTTCTCAAAGAATCCAAATTTAATCAGACTGATGGCATTGTAAAGAGGACACGGAGGGCTACTGTAGGTTGCAATTTTAGAACTGGATGATTTGAAATTACAGAGATACATCAAATTCAATATTGAGCTACTACAAAGTGAAAAAAGGTGTGTAGTTTTTTTTTAATTGTTGCATAAGCTTGGTTTGAAAAATTAGTTTGAAGGAATTCAAAGGGCATAGTAAAGAATTATTATTGGTAATTGATGCCCTAAGGAAAGAAAATGCAAACACCTAATAAGTAACCAGAAAGGTCTAACATGACTCATGAAGAAGAGGAAGAAATGCAACATGATCAAAATTACGAGACAAAGTGCAACAAATGTCACTCGCACAAAAAGTAACAGAATCTAAGATGGATGGTTTAAAGAAAGATGTAAAAGCTAAGATGTATGGTGTGGAAGCTAAGATGAATGATGTGGAAGCTAAGATGGACAATTTGAATATAGATTTGAAGACAAATTTGAAGACAGGCATGGAAGATTTGAAGATAGATTTGACAAAGCTTCTACAAGAAATGCTTACTAATGGTGAAAGGGTAGTAAAGGAAACTCATAATGAGAACAAAATAAATGTTAATCATGATTTCATAGACTCTAATGTTGGATCAAAGAACAACCATATTCCAAAAATTGATATGAGGGAGTTTTATGGCAAGGATCTCACAACATGGATACTACAGATGGAGCAATTTTCCGATCTCCATAATGTGCAAAACACAAAATGTACATATTGCAACTTTATATTTGGAACCGAATCAGTTTTTATGGTATCGATGGCTTTGTTCTCGTAAACAAATTGTCACTTGGGAAATTTTTATAGAAGAAATGATAGCACATTATGAGGATACAAAAAGAAACATCTTTTCTAGCCAATTGATAAGTCTCAAACAAAAGGGTTCAATGATGGAACACATTGAGGACTTCCAAAAATTGAACATAAGGGTAAAAGATATTCTAGAGGAGCATAGGATTGATGTGTTCTTAAGGAATTTAAAGGATAATATCCAACATGAGGTTCGCCTTTGCGAACTTGATTCATTAGAGAATGCATTCAGGTTAGCAAGAAAAATGGAAAGAAAAATTATGACAACTAGGAAGCTTACAACTCACAACTATAAAGATGGAGGTGTTGTTGCCCCTAGCCTTCCACAACCTATAAGTTTTACAACACAACAATTGGAAGAAAAAAGAGCAAAAGGGCTTTGTTACAGTTGTGATAGCAAATACACTAAAGGTCATAAGTGTGCTGAGAAGAAATTATTCTACATAGATTGTGAAGAGGAGGAAGGAAAGGAACAAGAAATGTTAAAAGAAGAGGATATACTCTAGGAACAAACCCTAGATAAAGAAGTAATGAATCTGACCATATCTTGTAATTCATTGGCTAGAATTACCACTCCTCAAACTATCAAGATAGAAGGACATATCAAGAAGAAAAAGGTAATAGTGTTGATTGATTCAGGAAGTACCCACAATTTTATTCATTGTATGATAGAAAAAGAATTGAATTGCTTCCTATATCCAACACTAGAGTGTCAAGTGATGGTTGCAAGTGGAGGAACCATAAACTACTCTGGAAAGTGACAAAATATCAAGCTATCGATGGGAGAATATGTATTGAATAGCCCAATACTTTCCATTCTAATGGGAGGTGTTGATGTTGTACTAGAAGTCCAATGGCTACAATCCTTTGGTAAAATAGCTTTTAATTTTCAAGAAATTTTCATGAAATTTTCTGTGGAAGGAAAGGAAGTTAAATTAAGGGAAATTCTAGGGAAAATGGGAAAGATAATCAACTCTAATGGTATGAAAAAGCTTCAAAAAAAGGAACAACGAGGTGTAATTGCACAATTATGTTCCCTAGATTTTTCCACATCGAAATCATCTATTTCTCCAGAACTCCGAAAATTCTTGAACAATCATTCCAAGGTATTTGAGATTCCCAAAGGTCTCCCACTTATTCATGATCGTGATCATGCTATTCATTTGATTCTAGGAAGCATTCCTCCAAACATTAGACTGTACAGATATCCTTATGCCCAAAAGAGTGAAATTGAATGTATGGTTGCAGAAATGTTAGAGGCTGGTATAATTCAACCTAGTCAAAGTTCTTTCTCTGCTCCAGTAGTATTGGTGCACAAGAAGGATGGATCATGCACATGTGCTTGGATTTATAAGGGAGCTCAACAAGCTACTATTAAAGATAAGTTTCCCTTCCTGTCATTGGATGAATTAATTGGATGAATTGCATGGATCAATTTACTTCACCAAGTTGGATCTTCCATCTTTCAGGATATCATCAAATCAGAATGAAGACTGAAGACATTCCAAAAACAACATTTAGAACTCATGAGGGTCGTTATGAATTTTTGGTCATGCCTTTTGCCCTTGCCAATGCACCTTCTACATTTCAAGCTTTGATGAATTCCATTTTTAAACCCTTCCTTAGAAAATTTGTGTTAGGATTTTTTGATGATATACTAATCTACAACAAGTCTTGGAAGGATCATGTTGAACATGTTGAAAGGTGCTACAACTATTGGAGGAGAAAAAATTATATGCAAAAAGATCCAAATGTTTATTTGGAGTACAAGAGGTGGAATATCTGGGTCATATTGTATCTTATGAAAGAGTTAAGGTAGACCTTAGCAAAATTAAATCCATTAAGGAATGGAAAATCCCCACATCCATAAAGCATCTTCGAGGACTTCTCAAGTTGACAAGGTATTATCACAAGTTTGTTAAGAGTTATGGGAAAATAGCAACACATCTAACAACATTATTGAAGAAAGATGCATTTTCATGGACTCTAGAAGCAACAAAGGCCTTCGAACATAGGCAATTTATGAAGCACCGGTCATAGCTACACCACACTTCACAAAAAAATTTATTGTGGAATGTGATTCTTTAGGAAATGGAATTGGTGCTATTTTAATGCAAGATGAAAGACCCATTGCTTTCGAAAGTCGTCCAATCAAGGGAAAGTATTTACACAAAGCTATTTATGAGAAGGAAATGTTGGCAATACTACATGCACTTAAGAAATGGAAACCCTACCTAATGGGAAGACACTTCAAGGTAAAAATGGATCATGATAGCCTTAAATACTTTTTAGAACAAAGATTATCCTCTGAAAAGCAACAAAAATGGGTCACAAAGATGTTGGGTTATGATTTTGAAATCATCTACAAAAAAGGGAAGCAAAATGTTGTGATAGATGCACTCTCAAGAAAGGATGAGGATGTCGAAGCATTGTTGTGTGCCATTTCTATTATTCAACTGGATTGGATAAATGAAGCAAGCAAGGAATGGAAGAATGACGAAGAAGTGTGGGCACTTATTCGAAAGTTACAACAATATTCTAGTACATCTGGTACATTTAGCTGGAAAAATGATTCATTATGGTACAAAGATCGCTTATACCTCTAAAAGAATTCCCAACTCAAACAAAATATTATTATGGAATTTCACACTTCTCCCTTAGGAGGGCACTCAGAATTTTTAAATACTTAGCACAAGGTTAAGAAGGAATTTTTTTGGGGTGGCCTTAAATTGGATATTCAAAAGTTTGTGGTGGAATGTTTGGTTTGCCAACAAAGTAAAGTTGAAACAATTAAGACCACATGTCTATTACAACCTTTATCCATTCCAAGCCAATGTTGGGAGGAGGTTTCAATGGATTTTATCATAGGTTTACCCAAGTCTGAGGGAAAGAGTGTCATCATGGTGGTAGTTGACAAACTTACCATGTATGCACACTTTTCTACATTATCGCATCCATTTAAATCTAGTACAGTTTCTGCTGCATTTATGGAAACAATTCAAAAGCTACATGGGAACCCAAATATTATTGTAAGTGACAAAGATCCCATTTTCACTGGAAATTTTTGGATAGAATTATTTTCTTGTCTTGGTACTCAATTAGCTCATAGTTCATCTTATCATCCTCAATCTGATGGGAAAATTAAGATAGTAAACAAATGTTTGGAAGGATATCTTCGTTGCTTTGTATGTGATAAATAGACACAATGGGTCAAATGGTTACCTCTGGCTAAATGGTGGTATAACACTTCCTTCCATACGACAACAAAAATGACCGCATTTATGGCACTTTATGGATATCAACCACCATCCATCACATCATACTTGAGAGAAGATTCTAAGGTTCAAGTAGTGGAACATCACATCGAGCATCAACAACAAGTTCTCCAACTCTTAAAGGATAATCTCGTGTTGGTGCAAAATAGAATGAAACAACAGGCATATCAACATCTCAATGAAATAAGTTTTGATGTAGGTGACTGGGTATTCTTGTGGCTACAACCATATAAACAAATGTCCCTCAAGTAAGCTAAGAAGGATAATAAATTAGCACCAAAGTATTATGGTTCGTACAAGGTGTTGCAAAAGATTGGTACTATGGCATACAAATTGGAGCTTCCTGCAGCTTCTCCAGTGGACCCAATTTTCCATGTTTCATGTTTAAAGAAGGTTATAGGCGAAAAGCTCCTAGTTCAAACAATATTGCCAAAACTTGACAAGGAAGGAAAAATTTTATTAGAACCGAAAGCAGTCACAGAAATAAGAACTTGACAGCTATGAAATTGATCAATTTCAGAGTATCTCATCAAGTGGAAGAACTTATCCACTGAAGATTCCACATGGGAGGATGAGAATTTTATATAGAAGCATCTAGAACTACTCAAGTGTCGAGGACAACACTTTTTTAAAGGAGAGGGGCATGTTAGTGTAGAGCTATAAAAAGGGTCTCTTTCACCTCTAGATACCTCACATTAATATGTCAATCCGGGAATGTCTTTGCTATTTCAAAGAGTGTCTCAGTTTGAGGCTTAGTATTTGTCAGAGTAATGCTTGTAGTACAATTGCTTAAAACTACAGAAGTAAATTGATGCGAGTCTACAACTTAACTACTTCAAAAGGCTAAATCACACCAAGCAATGCATCAGTTGAAGGTTCGGTAGCAATAACCCATCCTTTTCGTAACTGATGAGAACAGATCCGAGTTTTGGGAGCCAGGTAGCAGATGCTGATGCTCACTACAGCTTGAGATCGTCCTTAATGAATAGAAATGAAATGACAAGTAAAGCAGATAGCAATGAAATAAAACAACACATCAGTCAAGGGTTCGGTAGCAATAACCCATCCCTTTCATAACTGATGGGAGCAGATCAGAGGTCTAGGAGCTCGGTAGCAGATGCCAATGCTCACTACAGCCTGAGACCATCCTTTAACAAGTAAGAAATGGCAAGTAAATAAAACAACAAATCAGCAATCCTGAAATGGAACAGCAATTGAAATGTAACAGCAACTGAAATAGAACAACAATTCAGAAATGGAATAGCAACTAAAATAGAACAGCAATTCAGAAATGGAACATCAATTCAGAAATAGAACAACAATTTAGAAATAAGTAGTAACCAAGTTCGTCAAGCTGTAACTCTATTTGATCACACCAATCCAAACATTCATCCTTCGCTCTTAAAGATGTACACATACTATGGAACAACACTACCTATTGATCCAAGATGAAATAATACTAAAAACCATATAAACACAATGTGCTTAATCTAATTCTGTGATTGCTCTAAATAGAAGCATATGATTGTATCTCAAGACGAAAAGAGTGACATCTGAGGATTCAATAACTATGTGAAATCAGACTCTTCAAGATAAATGTTGTAATGCTAAAGCACAATCACATAAAACTCTGTAATGGAATGACAGTATCTTGTAGAGATTAATCAACACTTAAAGGATTGGTAACATTATGTAGTGTCAATACAAGACTCTTGTTTGTAGGAACATTAAATGAGTTAAACATAACAGAGCATGTAATATAAATGTTCTTAAAACACAACAGATTACCAGATCACGTCGATAAACAAACCACACAGAAACCACGCGTAATGGTACAAGAGCAAGTGTCCTCCAGGGCCGGGCCCTTAGCCTCCAGGGGTACACTGCTTAAGATTAATCCAGGCTCAAAGATAAAAGAGTAACCAAGTCTGTATTAATGCATGAAGTAGAATTACAGTAACTCTAGTCTTTAACAGAACATAAAGATCATAGTCTTGATCCTTCTTAAAAAAAATTACATAACAAGTACTCTCTCTAACCAACAATGCTATCCCTTATATAAGGATGATGATGGAGATATCTAGATGCAGAAATAGATAAAATAGCGATCCCTTAGGATCTAAGATCCTGAGGGATTCGCATAATCGTTAATCCTGAGTCACTTCTTTCCTTTTCTGCTCCAAGCTGGTATCTTTGCTTCCTCTCCTGGGTTGGTCTATTTTGATCTGGTTTGCACGCAGTCTCCTGTCAAAGGGACAGCAGTTAGTTCATCTTTGTCTTTTCCTTTGGGATGGACACTTTCCGTTTTTCCTCCCTCCTGCACATAGGAATGACAATTATCAACGTTTTCTATTAATCTCATGTGTTTCGGTATAAATCCTTATGAATGTCTAAGTTTCTAATTCAAAAGGCTTATAAGTTCTAAGGAAAAGATATTGAAATAACCATCGAAACATACCTTCTTTGATACTCCACACACCCCCTAGCTTACCCTTTTTCATGGCCTCATGAAAACATTGTAGTTGACATGCAAAGCAGTGAGTGAGTAGGCTGGAGATGGAATCTCGTGTGAGGGCCTACAACCGTGATGCGAAACTAAATGATCAAAGAAATGGCCTGTCTGGCCCTCAGGCATCTCATACAGGGCTTGGTATCCGGGTGCAGGATGCCAAATGATTGGACTCCGGAACCTATATCCTAACCAGGATGGCCCTGCCCTCAAAATAATTTCACCATAGAGGGGGAATTGGTTAGCAGCAAGTTTAAAATTCTCATACTTAAATGGTTCTTTCATTTGGATGTTCAGATTAGATATTCGATATCGAAATTTAGCTGCTTCAACGACAAGGTCTTTAATAGAGGAAAAGTATTCAAGTCCCTGCCGAATGATTCCTTCATGCATGGGTCCTAATGCTTCAATCACTCCTGGAGCCTTCATGAGATTTCTATGTCTCCTCCATAACTGTTCTGGGTCCCTAGGCTCAGCTCTTACCCATAGATCTAATCTGTTTTGTTGTCTTTGAAAAGCGTTGTAGGATTTAAGCCATTTAATTTGATTGACTGCAAATGAGATGAATGCTTGCAATTGAATGTCCCCAACAAAAGGGCCAGGGTTCAGTTTGGTCTCTTGTTCTAGTACAAGGTTATGCAAGTAAAATTCACACAATAACCTTTGCACTTTTACCCCATAATGTTTACAACAATTTATAAAATCATCTATAGTGTTAATTTGAATGGGAGCACCTACTTTAAAAGCCTTTACTTTCAATTGTAAATAACTTTCCATTAGAAATAGGGCATAGTTCTTGGTAGGGGCTCTACATGCTAGGACATCATTGTATAGGGAACACAAGGTATCCATCTGTTTGATAACTACATCTAATCTATGAGTTACCTTTGCAACTTTCTCTTGTTCCCTTCGCCATCCTTCGAAAGCTTGGCTTTCAGATAAGTTGATGTTCCTTAGCTGCTGATGTAGTTCTTCATATTTTTCTCGGGGGACCGTTTGCTCCCTAAGCTTTTCTGCTTCTTGCTAGGCCTGCTTCAAATTTTTGTGAAGGGTTATCGTTTTCGGATCCTTCTTCCATGCAGCCGTGGAGGCTGGGAGCTTTACTTGAACTTTCTTATTGCGCTTCTTCGAGTTCAGAACCCTTATTACTCCCGAAGGTGGTGCCTCCGTCTGAACCATCTTATCATTCGTTTCAATTTTAACACGAACTCCAGCCCATTGCTGTTCCTTTTCAATTGGAACAGAAGTATGCTTTTTAGCTTCATTTGGAACAACAATTTGGCTTTTGTCAGGGTTTTGAGCAGTGGGATGGATTATGGTCCTTCGCCTCTTGCCCTTAAGGGATCTTACTGGTGTGGTCAGACCTTTTCTTCTTGAAGTCCCTTTTACCATTTGCCTCGCCTTTAGAACCTCAATCTGCTGATGAAGCTGGACTATTATGTTCAACAATCTCTGTTTTTCCTTTCATAATTCCCTTATTTCCATCATCTCTTTAGAAGGAACAATAGGATGTTCACTGCGGTTTGGACTGTGGCTAGCTTCCTAATTTTCTCCCTGGGGTGGCTGTTCCAGGGTAAGAACCTTACTTGGCTCTGTTATTTCTTGGGCTAATTCTTCTTCTTCCCTTATTTCCTCCGGACTTTCTTCTGGTGGCTTCTGATTAGGAACGGGTTGTTCCTGCTCAGCGTTTTCTGATATCTTCTCATTATGAACAGACAAATTTTCTACTTCCCCCTCTTCTGCATGCGATTCCCTGGGTGCATCTTTCTCCTGGGGTTTCTCTATGGCATGGAGGTTTGATGGACTCAGGGGTTGGCCATATTCGCCCATATTGGCCAAAATGTTGGCCAATTCATCTTCCTCTAATGGGTCTTGTAATGGGCTACCTTCCTGCTATTCCATTCCTTCCTCTTGCTCGGACTGCTCGGCTTCTTTTTCTCGTCTCCTTCCTCTTCAGATTTTTCATCCTTTTCTTCTTCTCTTTCTGCAGATTGCTCTTCCTCCTCTTCTTCTTCTTCTGCTTCTGCCTCTGCAGACTGCTCTTCTTCCTCGACATCTTCTTCTTCCGTTTCTGTCTCTGCAGACTACTCTGCTTCCTCGTCGTTTTCTTCTTCCATTTCTGTTTCTGCAGCCTGCTCTGCTTCCTCATTGTCTTCTTCTTTTGTTTCTACCTCTGCAGACTTCTCATCTTCGATTTCTATTGCTTGGCTCGTGCCTTTCTAGGGCTTCTCCAGCCCTCCTCATAGCCATACAAGTCGTGCCGATTTTCTGCATTTTTCTGGTTGTTCAGGTGTACTGGTGTCATGTTTCCGTTTTTCAGATCGTTTTTCAGGTTGCTCCGTTGTGCAAGTGTCCTGCTTCCGTTTTTCTAAACGTTGGGATGTGCTAGCAACTTGTTTTCATTTTTCGGGTGTCCAGATGTGGCTGTCCCTCCATTGATGATGGTAATTAGTTCTTCCCAGCTGCTCTACTGCTGGGTGAGACTATAATTAACTATCAACCGAATTAATCCATGGTGGATGATGACTGACTCTACGTGTTGTGCTATTTTCATGCTTCGTGCAACGTCATGAAGTAGTGAATTCAACAATGCAGGTAAATTCACATAACATTTTTGTTTTAAAACAGCTAGGAGTTTAAGATGTCGTGCTCTTACCACGTCTTTTCTGCCTTCACAGGTGATGTAGATTTGGATGATTTTTGACAATTCCGCCCATGGCTCTCTTAGCATTGCTGGTAGCACCCCCTTTCCTCGAATTGTCAAACTCTGGCCCTCGTCCTGAAAGATTTCTAAAACCTTCTGCAGCCTTTCCTTCTTTATCGTCCATACTGGTCCAGTGGCTGGGAGTCCTGAGACTTCTGCTATTATGTCATCGGTGACTTCTATTCGTCTTCCTCTTACTGTGGAGTAGTCTTCCTGCAAATTCTGTAAAAATTCAAACGCTACTGTTTCATTGGACTCCTTCAGGTGGTTGAGATAGGTCAACCATCCTGCTTTCTTCAAGATTCTTCGGGCTGCAGCCGAAATAGTTAATACTTGCTGTTCTTGGCAAACTGACCTTCCTCCCATAGTTTTACTGCAAATTCTCAAAGGAACGACAGTTGTTTGTTGAAGCACAGAGAAGCTGATGGCGTATTACTCATTCAAATTCTAATGTTATGGCGTATGCAGTGGAAATGGGTTTAAACAACAGCTCATGCAGAAGAAAAGAAAAATAGAAAAAGATAATACCGTTGAGCCGTGTTGTGCCTAAGTACACAATTTCTCAAATAACGGACTGACACGTGCTCTAGGGAATGATGAGGTTACCTCCCCCCGTGCAAAGTGATAAGCTGTCCCAGCTGTCAAATAAAGGAGCAGTGTCTGTTCTGCCGCGAGGTCTTTATGGAATAGTATATGGCAATATGCCATGCTTACAAAAACAGCCTATTACTGAAATCGAAGTATAAAGTTACATTGCTTTAATATGTAAGGGACTGCGGTGATTTGATGGAAGTTCAGGGATAAGATATTTGCCGTAAATAGAGAGTCTCATGCGGTCACTGTCACTAGTTCTGTAATGATTGGTGATAATATATAGTCATGCATTATATGGTTGGGTAATATTATATAATTAATTACCATGGCATAAGAAACAAGAGGATGCAATCTTCCTACTTATTGGTGTAAAAATGCGACTTCAATACCATTAATAGTGCTCTGCTGCCGATAGGTGTTCATAACCTTGGCAGAGTTGTTTGTTTCACCCCTGGAACCATAGTCCTTTGTGTATGCCAGGAAGCATTGTGTAATGTCAAAATGTAGGTCATTATGTTGGCTTGGTGACCAGTTAGTCATAATGCCATTCACGAGGGAGGAGCGAATAGTGCGTAGGCCGGCTCATGCTGAGACCTCTTGTTCCAAGGGTTATTTGTTTGATATACCTTTTGGACCATTTCCCCGGTGTGGTGGCCATAGTGGGAATGCCACTTCGCTTCCGCCCTGATGATCATGGTAGGCCAGCTCGTAATGAGACTTCCTATCCTGCAATTTGACAATTTTAGAAACCATGTTTTACTTCCTTTTTTTTTTTTTTTTAATAAAGAGCATTTCCTGTTTATACACAAAGGGCGGTTCAACACTCCTTAAGAGTAGGAATGGTGGAAGAAGTCTTAATATCCCAATAGAAAGGTATAGATCCTTTGCTCTTATTGCCAAATGATAATCAAAGAGGATTAAGAAAAGAACCATCATGATACAGATAACCAATCAGAATGGAGTTAGTAGAGCAATGGTAGCAAAAGATAATGAATAAGCATGTCTTTCCTTGCGTCCTTTCACCAATTCAGGGTGGTCTCTTATAAAGATAACAATTTATGATTTACTGATTTCCGTACGCTGTGCTTTTGTTTCCATCACATAAGTGCATAGTCGTATTCAAAAAGACTTGAAAGAACATTAACAATAAGCATCCTTAATTTAGAATAGCAGAAGGAACAAGTTGTTTCACAAGGAGAGAAAAATCATATAAGTAGTGTTCCTTTCGAGGAAGGGCATAACAACAGTTCACAAATGTTGTTCGTTTGGAGAAAGGAACAGTAGAAATCAACACTGATGTTCCTTTTGAAAAGGAACAGCAAAATCAAACAAGTGTCGTTCCTTTGGAAAAAGAACAACATAAATCAAAAAGTGTTGTTCCTTTTGGAAAAGGAACAACAAAAATCAAAAATGTTGTTCCTTTTGGAAATGGAACAACAAAAGTACACAAGTACCATTTCTTTGGAAAAGGAATAGTGGAAAAAAAACACACAAGTGTTGTTCCTTTTGGAAAATGAATAGTAGAAAGCAAAAAGGGTTGTCCCTTTTGGAAAAGGAACAACAAAATCAAACAAGTGTTGTTCCTTTGAAAAAGGAACAACAAACATCAAAAAGTGTTGTTCCTTTTGGAGAAGGAACAATACAAATCAAAAGTGTTGTCCTTTTTTGGAAAAGGAACAACAAAAATCACAAGTGTTGTTCCTTTTAGAAAAAGAACAACAAAAATCACAAGTGTTGTTCCTTTTGGAAAAGGAACAACAAAAATCAAAAGTGTTGTTCCTTTTGGAAAAGGAACAGCAAAAATCAAAAGTGTTGTTCCTTTTGGAAAAGGAACAGCAAAGACACAAAGTGTTGTTCGTTTTAGAAAAGGAACAGAAAAAACACAAAGTGTTGTTCATTTTAGAAAAGGAACAACAAAAACACAAAGTGTTGTTCCTTTTAGAAAAGGAACAACAGAAAACCAAAAGTGTTATTCCTTTTGAAAAAAAGGAACAACAGAAGTAACAAAACCTGTTGCAAAGATATGTACAAAAATAATTCAAGAAGTTATGTACATATTGTAATGAAAATTAAATTTCTTAGTGAATTACAGGTGAGGAAGACTTGTCTTCCTCCCCTAAGATCTCCATATCTGAATCTTGGCGTAGCTGTTGGTAGAAGGACTCCTGAGTAAGTGGTTTGCGATAGAGATGGACTCGATGGCCATTTTTCTTAAAGGTATATCCAGAACCATCAATAGTAATCAGGGTAAGGGTACCATTATCATGTACTTTCTAGATTTCATATGGTCCCAGCCAACGAGTCTGGAGTTTCGTGGGGAAGTCCTGAAACCTGGAGTCATATAAAAGAGCCCAGTCTCCTTTGTGGAAGACTCTATTTTTAATGAGAGCATCATGCCATTTAGCTCTTTGTTGTTGTATCAGAGCAGTGCATTGAAGTGCAGAGAGCTTGATTTCATCCAGCTCATTGATCTATTGTAGTCAATTAGTTTGTGCCTCAGTTAAGTCTAAACCAACTTTTTGTGTTGTTCGTAATGTATGGATTTCAAATTCTATAGGAAAAATAGGTTGTTTTCCGAACATTAGCTGGTAAGGTGAGTGACCAGTGGTGCTTCTCCACGTTGTTCTATAAGCCCACAATGCTTCAGGTAGTCAGGCAGCCCAATCATGTCTATGTGATGCAACTATTTTTGTTAAAATTGTTTCTATTATCTTATTGCTGCTTTCTACTTTCCCATTTTCCTGTGGGTGATATGGGGTGGTAATCTTATGCTGGACATGATAGTTGTTAAGTGTTGCAGCTATTCTGTTTGATGACTAGCTGTGGTTTCAAAGGCATCTCATCCGACTGACTAGGGCGTCCCGCTCTCTGGCAACTATCACATGCTTGGAAAAAATTCTTTGCATCTTTGAAAATTGTGGGCCAATAATACCTTGTGTGTAATACTTTATGTGCAGTCCTCAATCAGCAAAATTTCCACCACATGGTTGGTCATGGCATGCTTTCAATGTATACAAAATTTCATCCTGTCGAATGCATCTCCTGATTTGCATGTCTGCCCCTGTGTGAAACAAATAGCCCCCAATCTAGGAAAATCTGGTACATCGCTGAACAATCTATTTTCGCTCATTAGGGGTTAGATGCTTTGGTAACTTACCTACTGCTAGGTAATTGGCAACATCAGCATACCAGGGTGTTTGAACAACAAGGGCAAAGAGACGCTCATCTGGAAATTGATCTTCAACTGTTGCTGCATCAACTGGTTTTGGCATTCTTGAGAAGAAATCAGCTACCGGGTTTTCTTTCCCGGGTCAATCCTTGATTGTAATATCATATTCCTGCAATAAAATCAGCCATCTAGTTATTCTTCCATTTGTGATAGGCTTGTTTGCTAAATATTTTATAGCAGAATGATCTGTGTACAAGATAACAGGATATCCAGTAATGTAATGTCTGAATTTATTGACAGCATGTATAACAACTAAAAATTCTTTTTCAGTGACAGCATAATTTAATTCAGCAGGGGATAGATTTTTGCTAATGTAATAAATTGCATATGGTTTTCTATCCTCCTCCTGTCCAAGGACTGCTCAAATGGCTGTGTCTGAGGCGTCAGATGATATCTGGAATGGAAAATCCCAATTTGGTCCCCGAAGGACTGGGGCTGTAGATACGAGCTTCTTCAAATCGTTGAAGGCACGTTCACATTTTTCTGTCTAAAGAAAATCAACGTTACCAGTTAGTGCATACAATGGTCCAACAATATGTGAATAATGTTCTATAAATCTTCTGTAGTAACCAGAGAATCCAAGAAAGCTACGTACCTCTGTTTGAGTAGTAGGAGTAGGAATAAGCAAAAGTATTTGGATTTTGGCTGGGTCTACCTGAATACCAGCTGCTGAAATATAGTGTCCTAAAATAATTCCTTCCGTCATCATCATGTAACATTTTTCATGGCTTAAACAAAGGTTGGTAGCTATGCAAGGTTGTAGGACTTTTTCTAGTGTATCCCATGCTGGATCAAACTCATCCCCATATGGAGTAAAGTCTTCCATGTATACTTCCACTCCTTCATTTATTAGATCTGCAAAAATGCTAAGGATAGCCCTTTGAAATGTGGCAGGGGCATTACATAAGCCAAAAGGTAAAAATCGGTAGGCGAATGTTCCCCAAGGGCAAGTAAAAGTAGTTTTGTCCTGATCTTCAGGTGCAATCTGTATTTGGTTATACCCACTGAAGCCATTGAGGAAAGAAAAAAATTTCCTCCCTACCAAAGTGTCCAATACTTGGTCGATGAATGGGAGAGGAAAGTGATCTTTTTGCATTGCTTTATTTAACTCCCTGTAGTCCATGCAGATTCTCAACTTCCCATTCTTTTTTGGTACCACCACAAGCGGGCATACCCATTTACTATCAGAGATAGGGTAGATGAAGTTAACATCTAAAATTTTTTGAAGCTCGGCTTTTACTACTTCTTTTAGATGAGGATTTAGTCTTCTCTGAGGCTTCCTAACAGGTCTTGCATCATTTTCTATGTAGATGTGGTGTGTACATAATTGAAGGTCAATTCCTTTCATATCAGGGTAATCCCATGCAAATGCTTCTTTATATTTCCTTAAGATATGGATGAGCTTTGTTTCTTGTTCGGGTGCAAGGTTGGCGTTAATGTTTAAAGTTTTTCCACGTTCAATTTCCACAATTTTACTATGTGCAACTGAGGTGACAGGGATTGTGTGATCATGTGTATCTTTTAGAGGTTCCTCTTCTGCTTCATTATCAAATGCTGCTTTTATCATATGACACTGGGTACGATATGTGAGTTCAGTTTGACTAATGAAATTACTGATGACATCATCTTCTATTTGGTCTTTAAACTCAAGCGCTTCTTGTATAGTTAATAGAGATCTAATGTTATCAGTAAGATATGATATAGGGTGCCTGTTAGTTTTAACTATTGTGATGCTTGGTTGTGCTGGGGGGTATAGTACTAAATTCTTGATATCCGCTCCCTTGGTTATGATCATGTTTCCTTGCTGACAGCCGATATAGGCATCAGCGAGAGCGAGCCAAGGTCTTCCTAAGATCAATGGATGTCCATCAAGTCAGGTTTTAGGATTTATTATCAGAAAGTCAGTTGGGTATTCCCAGGAGTCAACCGAGACCATGACATCATGTAGTATGCCTTCCAGCCTAACCACAGATCGATCAGCCAATTCTAGCAGAGTGGAGGTGGGTTCTGCAGATGTAATACCTAGCTTTTGGCAAGTAGCGGTTGTCAATATATTGATTGCAGCTCCAAGATCAACTAAGGCATTGGGCAAGGTTTGATTGTAAATTTGAACAGTTACTATTGGGTTTCCTGGGTCTTCATACTTAATGGGTGTTTCCTTTCCTGATAATAGGTCAGATAAAGTGTCGACTACTTGAACTCTTGGATTATCTATTATATTCCTCCTTGGTCTTTTTATGCACAATTCTTTAATAGTTTTTGCGTATATCGGGATGTCTTGAATGGCCTGGAGGAATGGAATTTTTATGTACAAATTTTGTAATTCACCCAGAATGTCAAAATTAGGTTGTTGTATAGGTCGAGGTATGACTAATCGTTCTGGGAACAGGGGAGAGGATGTGGTTGCTGGATTATGAGTTTTTTGTCTATTCACATCCTCCTCTTGTGACAGGTGTTCTCTAGGTAACTGATCTTCAATCTGAACTATTTTATTTCCCTCATTTTGGATAATATGCCCAGATCTTAGCTGAAGATCATTACACTCCCTCAGATTGGGTCCTTCTTCTAGTGTTTCCAAAATTTGGAGAGCTTGGACCACTCTATTATTTGGATTGGGATTGGGCTGGGCTGGGAGTTGGGGTCTCAGATTGGATTGGGGATTTTGCTGTAAGGCTGGCAGTGTAGGTTGAGGGAAAGGAATATGTCCTACTGGCTACTGTGTTGGTCTCTACCAGTTAGTCTGCCAAACTGAACCTTGTGAAGTTGAAGGAGTCCATTGTGGTGGGTATGGGTTGTTTTTCCAGTATGGTGGGGGATAAGGAGAATTTGACCAACCAGATTGGCTTGTCTGATTTAGCCACGGGTTCATAGAAGGATATGACTGTGATGACCAGTTTGGAAATGGGGGTTGAAACTAACTTTGCCATGTATTATACTGTTGAGTATTGTACTGCAGATACTGAAAAGGAGGAGCTGGGTCTTAAAACATACCCGTTTGTCACGGCTGCCACTGGCGGCACTGGTTGAGTAAATATACTACTTCTGGTTCTTCTTCTGCCTCCTTATATACCGCTTTCAGTCCAAGTAATGAGGGACAACTTTCTGTAGAGTGATCCCTTGTATAGATGGCACATGTCTGGACTGTATCTAGTGGACACTCCTTATGGCTATGCTTCTTCCTGCATCTGGGGCAAAAGAGTGCCAAATTCTGTTCTGCCTCCATTTGATTTTGCTTGGCCTGCAAAACGTCCAATTGTGTAGTCAGTGTTCCTAGTATATCAGTTTTAAAATTTTCAAATAAACTTCCAATTTCCACACGCGTTACTCCTTCTGATGGGATTTTGTTTTCTCTTGTAAACCGATCATGTTCTGCTAGTTTAGTTCGTGTACTACCTCTCGAACTCCTGATGCATAAATCAATTATGTCAACAAAACCTTCTTGATAAATATCCCCTTTCCCCATAATGTTTAATGTTTCAATCCATTTCTCTTTCATGCCCTTATTAATACTGTTTTCAACACGTTATCAGGCAAAGGCAGTGATGCATAGGGAGATCTTTGTAGATTATACTGGAAACGTTCCACATATTCTTCTAATGTTTCATTTGGTCTAGCTATCATCTGAAATATTTCATCTTTTAGTTCTCTAGACTTGCAATAGTCTTGACATTTTTTTAAAAATGATTCTTTCATTTGTTCCTGGTTATTTATAACCCCACCACCTAATCCCATAAACCATATTAAAGCAGCCCCTTTCAGAGTAGAGGGGAATAGTTTTAGTTTTTGGGGGTCAGTGGTGTAATCATATCCCCTGCACAATACATCAAATTCAAATAAAAATGCATCCAGGTCCTCCGATGTAAGTCCGTGAAATCTAGGGATATGTTGAAGGGGGATTGCTTTCATGGGGGCATTTGCTGCGAAATCCACTATGGGGTATTATAATGTAGAGGTTTGGGTGTTTGGTGGATTTTGAGCCATTGGGTCAAATATGTGACAATAACCTTCTGGAATATCTAAGAGGGTATTCCTAGGTTGAGCGGGAATGTCTTTGATAGGAACAGTTTTAATAGTACTACCTCTATCTGGGATTTCTGTCTGAGGGGATTGGGTCCCTTCAATAATAATTTTTACCGCACTCCCTTTGTCTGGGATATTCAATGGCTGAGTTAACCTAAGAGGAGATCTCGGCTCCTCAGTCTCCCTTGTTTCCAGTTCACCTTCACAAAGATTACTGAAATTCCCTTCTTGCAATCGTTCTGGAATAGAATTTTCAATTTCTTGAAAGTTCTGTTCGTCAGTTTGACTATGCACCTCAGCAAAGGCTACATATGGTGAACCTGTGGCATGAAAGGAGCTAGTAGGTTGTTTGGAAATAACTTTCTTGGGTCCTACTGAAGGCTGAGATTTGGCTTTCTTATAGATTTCGTCTATGAAGGTTGATCAACCAAGGGTCACCGACCCCTTAGCTTTTTCTGGCTTTGGCAAAGGTTTGGGATTTTTTTCCATCTTTTTCTGCTTAGTCATGCACTCAATTTAACTACTAAATCCTTCTTAAGCAGATAGCAATAGTTCTGCAGGAAAGTGGGCAAAGGAGTAGGGCTTTTATATGCTCCGTATGTAGGTTCTTACCTTCCGTTTCGAAAACCCAATTCTTCCCTAGCAGGTTAGTACACTAACCTGAACAAAACAATGGCTACCTCTAGTTACCTCACATTAATATGTCAATCCGAGAACGTCTCTGCTATTTCAAATAGTGTTTCAGTCTAAGGCATAGCATTTATCAGAGTAATGCTCGTAGTATAGCTGTTTAAAACTACAAAAGTAAATTGATGCGAGCCTACAACTTAACTACTTCAAAAGGCTAAATCACACCAAGCAATGCATCAATCAAAGGTTCGGTAGCAATAACACATCCTTTTTGTAACTGATGAGAACAAATCCGAGGTCTGGGAGCCAGGTAGCAGATGCTGACGCTCACTACAGCCTGAGATCATCCTTAATGAATAGAAATGAAACGGCAAGTAAAGCAAATAGCAATAAAATAAAACAACACATCAGTCAAGGGTTCGGTAGCAATAACCCATCCCTTTCATAACTGATGGGAGCAGATCAGAGGTCTGGGAGCCAGGTAGTAGATGCCAATGCTCACTATAGCCCGAGACCGTCCTTTAACAAGTAAGAAATGGCAAGTAAATAAAACAGCAAATCAACAATCTTGAAATGGAACAACAATCAAAATGGAACAACAATTGAAATGTAACAGCAACTGAAATAGAACAGCAATTTAGAAATGGAGCAACAACTGAAATGGAACAACAATTCAGAAATGGAACAACAATTTAGGAATAAGCAGTAACCAAGTTCGTCAAGCAGTAACTCTATTTGATCACACCAATTCAAACATTAATCCTTCGCTCTTAAAGATGTACACATACTATGGAACAACACTACCTATGGATCCAAGATGAAATAATATTAAAAACCATATAAACACAACGTGCTTAATCTGATTCTATGATCACTCTAAATAGAAGCATATGATTGTAACTCAAGGCAAAAACAGTGACATCTGAGGATTCAATAACTATGTGAAATCAGACTCTTCAAGATAAATGTTGTAATGCTAAAGCACAATCACATAAAACTCTGTAATGGAATGACAGTATCCTGTAGAGATTAATCAACACTTAAAGGATTGGTAACATGATGCAGCATCAATACAAGACTCTTGTTTGTAGGAACATTAAATGAGTTAAACATAACAGAGCATGTAATATAAATGTTCTTAAAACACAACAGATTACCAGATCACGTTGATAAACAAACCACACAGAAACCACGCGTAATGGTACAAGAGCAAGTGTCCTCCAGGGCTGGGCCCTTAACCTCCAGGGGTACACCGCTTAAGATTGATCTAGACTCAAAGATAAAAGAGTAACCAAGTTTGTATTAATGCATGAACTAGAATTACAGTAACTCCAGTCTTTAATAGTACATAAAGATCATAGTCTTGATCCATCTTAAAAGAAATTACATAACAAGTCCTCTCTCTAGCCAACAACGTTATCCCTTATATAAGGATGATGACGGAGATATCTAGATGCAAAAATAGATAAAATAACAATCCCTCAAGATCTAAGATCTCGAGGGAGTCGTAGAATCGTTAATCCTGAGTCACTTCTTTCCTTTTCTGCTGCGAGCTGGTATCTCTGCTTCCTCTCTTGGGTTTTTCCCTTTTTGATCTGGTTTGTACGCGGTCTCCCATCAAAGGGACAGCAGTTAGTTCATCTTTTTCTTTTCCTTTGGGATGGCCACTTTCCGTTTTTCCTCCCTCCTGCACATAGGAATGACAATTATCAGCGTTTTCTATTAATCTCACGTGTTTCGTTATAAATCCTTATGATTGTCAAAGTTTCTAATGCAAAAGGCTATAAGTTCTAATGAAAAGATACTGAAATAACCGTCAAAACACACCTTATTTGATACTCCACAGTTAGGTCCCTATAATACTAGTGATTCCCCCATTACTATTGTAGTTGTATCCCTTATTAATATTGTTGTGCCCCTATTGTCCCCATATTGTTATTACTATGCCCCATAGAATCCATCTATTGTTATTTTTGTGCCTTTATATTATTATTGTTAGGTTGGCTTCGTTATATTGTGACCCCATAGACTCCTATATATAGAAAGGAGGTTTTGTCATTTGTATCATCCAATAATTGTTCATTTATGTAATGTAAAGGAGGTTACCCTCTCGAAGAGGCTGAATTCTAAGGCGTTGATCTATCTTTTCTATCTTTTTGTGAGCTGGTTTCATAATAGTTAGAAGATAATGGCCTTAAGGAATTCATTGATCAAGAAGTCCTAAAGCCGACTAATGCTACTCAACTGGCAGAATGGAAGAAGTGTGTGGCTAGAGAAAGGAGAATCCTTCTATAGGGAGTTCGAGATCACATTGCCTAGAACCTGCATGGGAAGGAGAATCCATTTTTGATGTGGAAAGCATTGAAATATCTTTATCAAAATAGCAGTGTTGGCCGGATAAATCGATCTTGCGGACAAGGCTAATCTCCCTAGTATCAAAAGGTATCTAGAAACAAGCAGGACAAACAAATCTATCTTTATCTAAACATATACGATTTATAAACAAAAAATATAGAGGTGTTTAGACCCTACCTTAAGTCCAATGCTAGTTTTTAGCAGCCATCCTTCAGTCGTCTGAAAGAGTTTCCTTTTGAGAACCGCAATCACAAACAAGCATACATCAAATAACACCTGCATAGCTAATATCATAAATCATGTTCATTATGGTGATCAAGGAATCCATAAAATAAACCATAAAACATAGCTTATTAAGAAAAACAAACTTATTTGTATTAACTTTGAAGTAGAAGAACCTTATAACCTTTTCAGCCTTGATGTTGAACAAGCTCTTCCCAGGGTCCGAAATAGGAATCTCCTTTACTTTGACAAGCCTCACACTCTTCCAAATGATATCAAAAGGGTATGTAAACTCTCCTCATAAAAGATGAATTAGGAAGACTAAGTTCCAGCAGCATTTCACCTCAAAAATATTTAACTTTCAACCTCCCAAGTAACTAGCCCAATGCTTCATTTTATAGTGCAGAGGTAGGAGGTTACAGATCGACCTATGAAGGAATAGAGTCCTACTTCAAAGGGATAAGCTCCTCATATCAAGGGGTTAGCTCCTTAAGGTATGGGATGCATGAACCTTAAGGGAGCGAGCTTGCCACCTCAAGATTCCTTCTAGAAGCTTCTAGAAATGACTCAAAGCGAGTTTTTAAGAATATATTTGTGCCTTTCTAACTTTTACAGGGGTTTTCACCCATAACACAAAGATAGAGCAGTCAGGTGCATGTGGGACATGACCTTTAGGTGCGGGACCATAGGTAATGCTAAGAGAAAGTGCGGAACCAGAGTTTTATAGACTTTTGAGGGCTTTCTCTTATTTTCAAGGCTTGATATGAGGAACTGAGACTTAAGACTTGCAAAGGAGGAAAGTATGAGTTGTAATGGACTCACACAGATTGCAGAATGTCAAGGTGACAATTTTTTGTGCAACAGATTTCCCCCTAAAGTGCGAATTATGTAATAGATGAAGATAGAGTTTGTCATCTAAGAAGAGTGAAGTACTTTATCATTTCAAGGATCATCCTACGGACACCCTAGTTGGAACCTGTAAAAAAATTGAATGCGAAATATATATATGTGAACATATCATTACTGAGTTGGGCATTCCCATACTCAGACCAAAACTGATTAAAAAACTAACTAAATTGTTCTGATACAGGAATGATTTTGTAATACATCAACTGTATAGACATATGTAAACACAGTATCGGTGCAGCCATCTGTTTTATGAATAGTCCACTTTATATTGAATAACCAAATTTCTCGCAGCGTAGATGGTAGAAACTAGATCCAGGGTCTTGATTTCTGCTTCCCGAACTAGTACGATTCTATCCATGTGAATGAATGTGTCGAAGTCGAACATGGTAGAAACCATTTGATTACCAGTCAATGATGTGAACTATTAACAAGTGTGAGAGGAACCACCAATGATGTCAATGGCCCTCAAAGTACTCAGTACAATCCATGAAATGTGAATAAATGAGCTAATGTCGAACACATCATAATCCTTTGATCAAAGGTCAATAATGCAACCTATCATCGAAGGCGAGAAACCTACCATTAGGCCATACAGATTCCAAGGTACTGATGATTTCTAGATAATGAGCTGAAGTCGATAGAAAGCGATCTGTCATAGGTAAGCCCACAACATGAAATCATAGATCAAGTTTTGAGGAAATATATTTGGTAAGGACTAACTCAGGGATGGTCAAAATGGATGACATATATTTTGCAGATGAATGGTTTATTTGAACTGACCTCTTGAACACATAACGACACTGCAGATGGTTTGGTAGCAATTGACCCAAAGCTAATACCTAGAAAGAAACTGAAGACTTTCAATATGGTTTGATTAACTGTTAGGCAAAGGATTTTCTAACCCAGGTGAACAAAAAATGTCATGTTCAAGAGTGGTTGAAGGCTTTTCTAAAACACAAAGTGTAACAAATAGGTTCATTTTTCTTTCTTTTCCCTCACCATTTCTGGCAAGTACCTCTTTATTTTTGACAAGATTGAGGAGGGTAACATTTTCTTGTTTATAAGCTCATCCTTTGGATGATTCCAACTTAGTTTAAAATTCGAACCCTAAGAAGGAGTGGTTTGTTCCTATTTAAATTGAACAGGTCCTTTACTGTTAAATTTTAACGAGTCCAGTATAGGAAAAACTTGGTGTTTTTCAATTTTAGGGAGTCAGAAGAAAAACTTAAGAAAACTCCATGGGTGTCCTTTTTCGTAAATTTGTGTTCCCCAAGCCCAAAAAAATATAAAATAATACTTGAGAGAACCGCTTGACCATTACGATCAAGGAGTACTTTTCATAATTAGTGGCTCCGATCTGAAAAAGTAAAAAGATGATGGAAGACACATCGTTTTATAACCAATATCAAACTTGAAATGACAAAAGTCTGGCGATATTTTCATGTTTATATAGTCAGAAAAGAGCTGTAAGTGCACCACCTTTTTAATTCTGTTTAACGAGTTTAAAAGGGAAAAGACTCGACAATATTTTCATATTTTACGAGTTAGAAAAGAGCTTAAAGAGGACTCCAATATTTCACTTTTTCGTAAGTTTTGGAAGAGTCCCAAAAAGTGAAAAAATATGCTCTTTGTTGAAAATGTTCAATTTTCCCTGAAAAATCCAATATTCTGCACAAAAACTCAAAACATTAGTCATGTCTGTTTAAGATAAATAAAATGTATCAAAAAGTTACATTTTTAAAGTGAAAAATAAATAAATTAAAAATTCATTTATTCAAAAAAGCTTATAAAATGGGCTTTTGTAAATTCATTTTTACCGTTTGATTTCAGAGTGAGAAGTGAGAGCTTTTGGGTAAGAAACGTCCTGTGAAGATTGCGGGAAATCTGTCTGTTGGAATCAAAAACCGTCAGCTCCAGGTAATCCACATCATCCTTACCTTGCATTTCAACCATTTACATTTCATTTTAGGGCTTCCATTTTTATTTTTAAGGGAAAAATTGGTTTAGAAATCCGCTCACAGGGGTCCGCAGGTGTAACATGCGGCCCCTACAGACTCTGACTTTTTGTACAAAGGAAAAAGTCATGGGTCTGCACCTATTTCTTATGACAAGTGTGGATTGTATGCACTGTCTATAACTAGTAGGTGTGGACGCTATGAAATGGATGCATTAAGAGCATGCAGACTGTTAAAATTCTGGGCCATACTAGGCATGAGGGCCCAACTAGACTTCTTGCAATAGCTGGTAGACAAGTGGAACATACAAGACCAGTGTTTCATGATTGGTGGCCACCGGCTCAAAATTGAGCTAGAGGACATATATTTCTTGACTAGTTTTCCCAAGAGAGGTAAACGATTATCTCTTTTCGAGACTAGGCCAGGTGGCCAGTCTGTCACTAGTCTCTGATTAGAGTTTTGCAATGATCAAAGAGAGGACAAACGGATCGATATTAAAACTATCGATCATCCTGAACTTAAGGTTACTGCATTCACTGTCACCAAACTACGTGGGAGTGCAGCATTGCATGTAGCTACCGGATCCCAGATGCGAATGGTAGTAGACTGTTATCGAGGTACCTTATTCAACTGGTGCGAAGCTGTGTTGGTGAATGTAAAAGACCAAATGACTAGAGCAAAGAACAAACAACTAAAAAAATTTGGATACGGTTTCCTCATTGTGAGATTTGGTCTAGAGAGGGTCCCTATGTTAGTCCCACAATAGCTTTCCATTGAGGCTGGTCTTCCTCGAGAGCCTAGGATAATGCGTTGGGTTACAGTGATGGCCCTTCATCCTGAGGAGGGTTCAGAGGTTGTTCGATTTCCGCCTGAGTATTTTCGTTGGTTGAGAAACCAAATTTTCGTGATTCAAGATTTTCCATATGTTGGGATGGATTATCATGGTGACCCAAGCATGATTCTTCCACCAGGAGAGTAGTGGGATGATTCAGGTCAAATCATTTTCAACACTTTCTAAGTTTTATATAATTTTTTTTTTTTTTTTAAATCGTCCAAAACTGATAGTAAAAAGTTTTAAATGCAGATGTGGGTCCACAACGACCAGCTACTCTCCAGCTTATGAGAGGAGACACCCAGCTACAACAGTACCATCCCCATAGGACCAATCTACAGAGATCCTAACCGACTTGGAGAATCATCTAGAGCATTTGATAGCAGATATTCGAGATATTGGCATAGATGATATTCCACTTAGGTTACAACGATATGTGATTGGGGTCCCAAGACCTTTTAGGATGTTCCTTTGTAGGGTGGCCCGAGTAGTGGTTTCTTATCATGATCATCACCAGGGATAGGATGATCGCTTTTGTAGACTCATATGACATTTTATTTCTTTTTGTACTATCATTTTTGTCGATCATAAGGTATTTTTCAACCTATGATCGAAGACAATGTATATTTGACACACTTCTATGCTATGATATATCACTATTATTGGCTATCTTGTGTAACATGTTATTGAATTTGTTTTAAATTTACTGTTTTGATTATCGAAAATGTCTATTTATCATACGAGAAGCAATTGAATTTGCTAATGTATTTAAATGTCTTGGAATATGCTGATATTCAATGTAATCAAATTCACATTCCAAGAGACCAACTCTAAAAAATAATCTTAATAACACTCGATTTCTAATGGCATAAACCCTGTTAAGTTGTAATACAACGAGTTCATAATCTAACCTAACAATCAAACTCTGAATCCCAAATGAGATGTATTCAAATAATAACTCAATCACTGCACTATACTCTGTAATGTTATTCGTTGTTTGATCAAGGCTTACCCCATGCATAGATACTAACTCATCAGACAGTGAATAGATAACCCAAGTTGCGGAAGAAATGTTCTGTGTACTACAACAAGCACCATCAGAAAAACCAATGTATGTTTGAAGAGACGTCGACATCTGCAATATCAAAAGTAAAATCAAGATAAGCAAGAATAATGATGAAAGCACTCTCTAAACTAGACACACTTTTCCAATTCAAAACACACCAGCTAGAAAGAAATTAATCTAACAAAAATCTCCACACCAAAATTTAAGCATAATATCTCTTTAGATAAATCCCATTTCTGGGTTTACCCAAAGAGACACCGTCAAAATCTACCAATTCATAGGCCCCTTTTGCTAGCTTTGGCTGAAAAATATACGAACAATGCCACATAGGTACAAATTTCCCAGCACCTAGCTTATCATTTTCTTGATCGTATAGTAAAACTAAGGCTCCTTCCGAAAAATTATGAGGTGTAACATTTCGATCATACTGAGATTTTATTCATTTCGCATGAGCCTCGATTGCTAATGCATCATTGCTTTGATTCTCATCTAGTTGAGCTAAGTATAAAAAATGTTTCTCCTCTTCAAAAGTGGCTGGGAGTAATTCTATGGCTATTTGCAATGACGAAATTTCACATTCAATGGGTAACACTGCTTCCAAACTGTAGACCAGTTAAAAATGAGTGAAACCAGTTCATGTTTTTATTGAGGTTCGATATGCCCAAAGCACTGAAAATAACATGTTATGCCAATTCGACCTATGAATACCAATGATTCGTTGGATCATGGTGACTGGAACTTTATTGATAGATTCTACCAAACCATTAGCCTATGGGTAATATGGAGTAGAATTATTGTGACATAGGCCAAGTTGATTTGTCAGTTCAATCATCATGATGTTTTGAAAATGACTTCCATGATCAGTAATAATAGCTTGAGGAACACCGAATCTAGAAATTATATGATTGAAAACGAAAGTTGCAGCAGTTTTTCCATCTGCCGAAAATGTAGGCATCACCTCATCCCACTTAGTAAAATAATCTACTGCAAGGATGATATATTCATGCCCCCCAGTCAAGTGAGGGTTACATGTAATAAATTCAATACCTCACTTTGTGAAAGGACCGACGACAATTATAGGGTGGAGAGGAGCGGGTGGAGCATGCATTTTTCGATAAAAAAATTTGACAATTGTGGCATTTCCGGACTGTATAGATACAATATTTGAATAAGGATGGCCATAAATAACTAACGTGCAATATCTTTTGGGTTGTGGCATACCCAGACATATGACCGCCACATGCTCCAGAGTGATAGTCATTTAGAACCTTTTCAGCTTCTTCATGAGTTAGACAATGTCAAAAAACAGAATCCGCTCCACGACGATAGAGTGTATCACCAATAATATTGTATTGTTGGGATTGGAAATGTATTTTCGGTCGCTGAGATCATGAGATTTCAGGCCAAAAAGATTGTGTTTGGAGATAAACAATAATATCTCCATACCATGGATAAAGAACATTGATAAGAAACAAGGATTCATCCGCAATGGGTTCTTCCGCCACAGTTTCAGTATCAGTGTGCGGGATCAGTTCCACAAAAACCAAAGATTTATTTACCTTGGATTTTTCAAATTCCAAGTCAAATTCCTGCAAGATAACTATTCATTTGGAATACTTGCCCCCTAGCAATTGTTTGGTTAAGATATACATCATTGGGTTACACTCAAAAATTATCGTGGTTTTGTGTGATAAGATGTACTGACGAAATCTTTGGACAACTTGAATAGCTGCCAAGGCCAATTTCTCCACATGTGAATATTTAAGCTCAGTCGGATTCAGAGTTCGACTAAGATAGTAAATCACATGTTCACTGTTGAATTCATCTTCGTGAGCTAAAACCATCCCAATGGTGGAATGAGAAGTAGCGAGGTACAAATAGTAATCCTGGTTGTAATTGGGAGGATGCAGTAACGACACATGGGTTAACACGTGTTTAAGTGCATCAAAATATTTGTCAGCTATCTCATCCCAAAAGAATGGAGTATCTGTTTCAACAACCTGGTAAAACCTTTTTTTATCTCAGCGTAGTTAGGAATGAAATGACGTAAAAAGTTTTCTTTCCCTTGAAAACTTTGGAGTTGGCGAAGAGTCGAAGGAGGAGGCAATTTGACGATAGCTTCAACCTTCGATGGATTGACACGAATGTCAGCTTTTGGAACAACAAATCCCAGTAAATGACCCGTTTCTACACAAAATACACATTTGTGTGTATTCAGCCTAATTCGATAAAGCCTACATCTCATAAAGATTGCTTGTAAATGAGTGAGATGATCAGCTCTACGTAATGAATGGGCAAGTAAATCATCGAGATAAGGCTGCACAATGTGCTTGATGTCATGAAATGCGTAAGACATAGCCCTTTGAAAATTTGCTCCAACGTTCTTCAATCCAAAAGGTAATTTGCAATAAGGAAATGTCCCCCATGGACAAATGAAAGTTGTTTTAGGTTGATCAGCAGGGAGTATATTGATTTGATTGTAATTGGAAAAACCATCCATAAAGGAGAACATTTCATTACTGCACAATCATCAATAATTTGATCGATATAGGGGGTTGGATAATTATCTTTAGGACAAGCTCGATTAATATCCCTATAATTGATACATATTCTTATCGTTCCTTGCTTTTTGTTAACATGATTAATATTTGATACCCAATTTGTTAAAGGAATTGGATAAATGAAACCTGCACGAAGTAATTTATCAACTTCAGCTTTAATAGCAGCAGCTTTTCTTGGATGTATCTGACGCAAACGTTGCTGGATAGGTTTAGCATCCGGGTAAGTTTTAATTTCATGGACAACAATTGATGGATCGATTCCTGGCATTTCTTCATATGACCAGGCAAACACGTCACATAATTCTTGAAATAGGGCTTTATAAGTTTGGATTTCATCGTCTGTACAAGAAGCACCCATATGAATGTTTTCTATAATTCCGGGTTTAACTAAAATGCTAATAGGAACTGTTTGAGAGATATTTCCCAAATTTAACTCAAAATCACGATGTTGCAATGGATTCTATGGTTCTTTGACATAGTCAATAGTAAAAATAGATGAAAAATCATTTTCAAAATGATCAAGCTCAGGTAAAAATGAAGATCGATGATGAAGATCTTCCCATGGTAAATCATCAATCGACAAAAGTTCACGAATATGCTTGTTAGTATGAATAGGATCAGAAAATGTTGTTGAGGCTGAGGTTGATATCGAAAGTGATTCCCCATGAACCACATTTATTAGATCAATTTCGGTTGAACAAGAGTTAGAAAACGATTATACAACTTGATATGCAATTTCAAAGGGACTCAAAGGAATCGCGTTACCAAATGAATCCACCTCAAAATCGGAAGGTACGACCCAAGGATCATCAAAATCAATAGTGTTCAAAACCAGAGATACTGGGTTCGATACCCAGTGTAGTCACTAACTTGTTGGCTGAATAAATTGATCTTGCGGACACGGCTGATCTCCCTAGTATCAAAATATATCTAGCAACAAGTAGGGCAAGCAAATATATCTTTCTCTAAACATATATGATTCATAAACAAAAACTATAGAGGTGTTTAGAACCTACCTTAAGTCCAATGCTAGTTTGTAGCGGCCATCCTTCAATCGTCTGAAAGAATTTCCTTTTGAGAACCTGCAATCACAAACAAGTACACATCAAATAACACCTGCATAGCTAATATCATAAATCATGTTCATTATGGTGATCAAGGAATCCATAAAATAAACCATAAAACATAGCTTATTGAGAAAAACAAACTTATTTGTATTAAATTTGAAGTAGAAGAACCCTATAACCTTTTCAACCTTGATGTTGAACAAGGTCTTCCCAAGGTCTGAAACAAGAATCTCCTTTACTTTGAAAAGCCTCACACTCTTCCAAATGAGATCAAAGAGGTATGTAATCTTTCCTCATAAAAGTTGAATTAGGAAGACTAAGTTCTAGCATCATTTCACCTAAAAAATATTCAGCTTTCAACCTCCCAAGTAACCAACCCAATGCTTCATTTTATAGTGCAGAGGAAGGAGGTTACAGGTCCACCTATGAAGGGATAGAGTCCTCCTTCAAAGGGATAAGCTCCTCACATCATGGGGTTAGCTCCTTAATGTATGGGATGCATGAACTTTAAGGGAATGAACTTGCCACCTCAAGATTCCTTCTAGAAGCTTCTAGAAATGACTCAAAGTGAGCTTTTAAGAATATACGTGTGCCTTTTTGACTTTTCAGGGATCTGCACCCATAACACAGAGATAGAGCGGCCAGGTGCATAGGGGACATGACCTTTAGGTGCAGGACCGCAGGTAATGCTAAGAGAAAGTGTGGAACTAGAGTTTTATATACTTTTGAGGGCTTTCTCTTATTTTCAAGGCTTGACATGAGGAACCGAGGCTTAAGACTTGCAAAGGAGGAAAGTATGAGTAGTAATGGACTCACATAGATAGCCAAGGTGACAATTTTTTGTGCAACAAGTAGTGATCAGAGGAAGCTAGCACTGAGGGACAAACTTCAAAATATCAAGTGTGAAAAGGATGACACGATCTCTATGTATTTGAACAAGCTCACCTCATGCAGGGTTGAGCTTGAAAGTGTAGGGATCGTGACAAGTGATGATGACATGGTCAGTCTTGCACTCCTGGGTCTTCCTAAGAGCTAGCATAGCTACTAGGACTCAGTTAATGGAAGGGAGAAATTGCCAGATTTGGAACGACTATGGTCGGATTTGATGTAGGAGGAGATCAGGCAGAGCACCAGAGACAGTTCTTCATCCATAGAGGATGAAGAGAACTGTAAGTTAGCAAGTAAGGCAAAGAAGGGGAAGGAGAAGGTTTCTCTTTTCAAATCTAGTTCTCCCCATGGTGGGAAGAAGGTTGAAAAATTGAAAGTGTGATGCTTTCATTGTCATGAGGTGGGCCATTTTGTTACAAATTGTCCACATAGGAAATCCAAGAAGGGATTTGGGGAAGGATCTCAAGGTGAGGCACTTGCTTCACAGTTCGAGTTGGATTTCACACTCTTCACATGCATGGTTTTGTCCATGGTGGGAAGTGGTTGGTTTCTTGATAATGGAGCTTATTTCCACATGATCGGTGACAAGAGTTTGTTTAATACTTTGGAGGAGAAAGATCTCCATATACTCATAGCAATGGGTAATGATGAAAAGTATAGTGTCTCAGCTATAGGCACAGTTGTTTTTTAGAGGGAGCATGGAGCTCGCCTTACCTTGACCGATGTCAAGTATTTACCAAGACTGAAGAGAAACTTGGTGTCAATCGCGATGATAAAAGATAGAGGCTATGGTGTATTCTTCAGTAAGGGAAAGGTTTTCCTTAGACACATCATCACTAGACAGGTGAAGCAGATCGGTTCATGGGCCAAGAACATGTATGCTCTTGAGGTTCAAGATGCATGCAAAGCTTTGAGCAGCAAGGAAACTGATGGAGACTTGGTGGTTGAGAGGGAGGGTATATTACCTCTCAACACGCAGCACCAGAAGAAGTCTCAGACAATTGTGGAGGAGCCACGATTGGTGCAACAACTTCTAGAGGTTGTGGAGAAGCCACAACATGGGAAGCTAAGTGGAGATCAATTAGAGACATCTACTCATGTAGAGTCCTCTAGTAGGGGAAAAATTCAGGCTAGGTGGACAGAGGGATCACATGCAGCCATACCTTTAGGTAGGAGGTGGGGCAATATGGAGTGATCATCCCAAGGAGGAGGGGCAAGATCCTTGAGGTACCCAACCTCTTTGATTCGACTTTGCTACGGGAGCCCCGATGTGGAGTAGCAAAAATTGACTGATTGGGTAGAGACATATGTGGATGGAGAAGTAGAGAGAGCTATAGTGCAGGGAATCCCAGGACAGTGCAGAGAATGCAGGCTGCAACAATGCGAGAGGCACAAGTGTGTTGCACAGTGCAGGGTAGCACAAAGAAGGGTGCAATGGTATGAGATGCATGGATGTGCTACAGTAGGGCAGAGGTTAGAGAGGGGGCACTTGTCAGTAGCAGGTAGAGCTTCAGCATCAGAGTATGTTTCTAGCCCAATAGAGAGGTCAGTTGGGAGTTTGTTTTGTTTCGAGAGTTATTGGAACAACCACACTTGGTAGATGTGTTTCCTGCAGAACATTCCAGGGGTATAAGATCGGGTTCGAGAGGAAGCCTTTCTTGATGAGAGTGAGTGTTGAAAATTGGCAACAAGAAATTGCTAAAAATAACAATGCTAAAAATAGCAGTTTGGGCATCAGTGCTGGATTGGGAAATAGGGAATGAAAAATGGAAGTGCTAAAAATATAAGTTCTATTTTTAGCAGTGCAATGTGGATTCCTATTTTAGTCAGTCCCTGGACTAGAAATAGGAAGTAAAATTCAAATTCGGTCTTACCAGCAATTTGAATATTAATTAATTAATTCAGTTTGAGTTAATTAGTTATGGAAAATCAAACTTGAAGTCTTTATGAGAACATGCAATAATTTCTCCACTGACTGGGGAATGTGGCCTTGATTTACTCCACTGATTGAGGAATTAAGGATGAGTTCTATATTGAGAGGATCAGTTGACTTAGTTCAACTTATTCAAGTCTAGTTAGATTAATTTAACAAGTTGTTAAATTAATGAGATTCAGTTTGTTGATACTTGCGTGCTTGTGACAATTGGTATTTTCAGATAACTGAGTATTCACTCGTGGATAAATGATGCATGTCAGTTCAGATAGAGACCTAGTTGAGATTATATGGAGGGACAGTGTACTATCACTTGCTAGGATATTCCTTGTGAATATTCCTTGCATGCAGAAGGAATACTATTCCTTCTAGTACTGCGTAGTTGGACCTGGGGTGATATCAGGCATGATTTGGCCAGTTCACATATGTTATGTAATTGGACCCCAATCAAAACTACGCAAGGAAATACGGGCTTGGAGGACTTGTGGAACCTATATAAGATAGTCCATGAGCTACATCATCAGGGTATAGAGAGAGTAGGATAACTTTTGAGCTAATTCTTTTTGTATGTTGTTGAGGATTTCCACTTGATTGATAATACAAAGATGGGGTTTTAGGCTAGTTATTTTCCCAGATAATTTCTTCTTTGTTATGTGTGATTGATTCCTTCTTATCAGTTATATGTGTTCATACTTCATGTTGCTCATGTTCAATTAAGATTCTGCTAAGTTTATGGTAGATGTAGATCTAGTATTATGCTCTAGTACATTGCATATATAAGTTGGATCTGCAAGTGAAATTTCTACATGATATCAGTGAGCTAGTTGATTTGTAGAGAAAATTCTACATGGTATCAGAGCTAGCTGATTTGTAGAAACATTCTATAGTTAGCATTGGAGGTCTTTCAAACATGGAAACGAAACGTTAATCATTACTTTTCGTGCTTAGTGCAATTGATCCTTCAGATTCATGATTGATAACCTTTGATTTAGAAAATTTAGAAACATGATTACCATCTATAGTCTCCTTTTAGAAGTTGGCTACCATTTGCAATGTCACTATTCATAGGTGCATTATTGATGAGGGGGCATTCAAATGTACTATGACAAAGTCAGTTTGGAAGAAACTAGGATCCTTTGAACTCACTACTTCCTCCATGACATTGACGAGACATGATGGGTGACCATCATCACCTATAGTACTCTTTTAGAATGTTCTAGTTGGACTCATAGGAAAGAAATTTCTCATAGATATTGAAGTCCTTGATGCCCCTTTGGATTAAAACATCTTGTTCGGATGATGTTACATGTTTTCCATGAAGGAAATGGAATCCTTAAGTTTTGAACCATGATGTTCCCCCATAATGGAAAAATCATCACCATCAACTAATTAACAAACTATGAAGAGAGGACATCTTCCTCTCCAGATGGTGCGTTACCATTTTTTGGTTCCCAAAATGAATTGGTTCATTTCCTAATGGAAGTTAGTCTGGGAATGTTTAAAACTTCCTCTCTCATTGGTACATATGCAAGAGACCCACTAGTTATCCCATCAATATTCCTAGCCCCCGTATGTATGATGACCATGTCAGATGGTAATCAAACTCAAGCCTCTCAAAAACCAAGCTCAAAAACACCTAATTATGGGACACGTGACACTCCCTACCTACCTTATGTGATCAATCATACCCCTTTTCCATACCCTCCACTTGGTTTCATTTCACACAAAGTCATGGTAACCCTTACATTTCCAAATATGGCTCCTACACCACCTGTTTGGTATTTGGCTCCACAATCCATGTCCACAAGCTCGTATGTCACTTCTACTAGAGTGATTCCCATGAACCCCCTTCAAGAAACCTTACCTCCAGTAGCCATAGCTACACCAACACCAATAGGTGCCACGAGGAAGGATAATAAGAAAGTCAAGAAGAATGATACCTCAACTACCTCTTTTCATAGGGTACTTGCCCCACGTGCATTATGTAATGTATCAGGGAACCCTACCAATCAATGCCCAACATTTGAAGATTTGAAAGTCTTTGTTCATGTCCCAAAGGTACTTGTTCCTTCACCATCATCTTTGGGAGAAAATTCCACCTCATCATGCAATAAGGGATTACTAACCAATCACCCTTGCACTATTTGCACACAACATGGTCATGACACACCATTTCCTTGATCTCCATAGATATCAAGATGCATTAGTGGCCCTCCATCAAGCCAGTAGTATTTCACCATCACTTCCATCTACTCTTGTAGCAGATGATGAAACTCAGACCATTTACTGTTTCTTAGAGGAAGAAGCCCCACGAGAATTTCACTAATGTGCTTTCTAAAATAATACATCTTGCCTTACCTAAGTGTCCCCCAAGAAAAAGAAGAATACAAAATAACATCCTTCAGAACCAACCCGTTCATGCACCCTATGCAATGAACGCATAAATTTTATTAATCATTGTGCAACTTTTAAAGAGCTTCAAAGTTTCTTCCATTCTTCTATTCTTACCCCTCAAATTACTCACAATAACAAATTTAGGTGCAATCATCACAATTGTCGCATTTGCACACAAGGGGACCACACATGAAATTACCCAAGTCTCCCTATATTTAGAGAAGCTTGGGTTTCTTTACGAAAAACTAATGTTGAGCCATTGGTACTTCTTCCCACTTCTTCTAAATATAGGATTGATAGGTGGCATGCACCCACTAGAAGGATTCCACCTAAAGATGTTCTTCCCAAGTCATTGATGGGAACTATGAGAGATGTTGCCACACAGACTGTCTATAGCATGTCCTCATAAGTTACACTAGGTTCCTTACATCCATGTGATATCTACACTAGTACTTCCCACGTCTCATCCACATGTCTACTTATGTAGATATTTGGACAACTTAGTATAACGTGTCACCCTCACATGCAAATAAAGCATAACTTCCTTTTAGAGAGGACAAATCTTTGGCTCCCAGGACACTGACATCTTTCATGAAACCCTCTCCCATTCACCCTCATGTGACTATTAGGGAGACACTCCCACCCCTTGGTGATAATGACATGCAACATGAAATTCGACTCATTTCTTCCTCCATATGAACCATGATTAAAGCCATATACTCATCGTTCCATTTTGTTAATATCACTTCACCCATTGCAAAGGTTGCACCACCAATGACTACATGGACCCATCATGTCTATGTGTTGTCAACATCGTTTGGTTCTATGGAAGTAACAAAAAAAACATTTCCTTTCTTTTCAACCAACATTTCTAAATGCCAATCTCTACCCCATGACCTCTCATCACAGGTCTCCCCTCAGAATTCATGGCAGGCCTTCCCTCAGAATCCCAAGCATCCTTATCAATGATTATTTCCCTAACAAACACCTATTCATCATATCCACATATTACCCTTGGTACAATGAAATTCCCCTCTATCTACGAACTTAGAATTTTAACCCTTCTCGCACACACGATGATCGATGGTGCATTCACCATCAAGAACCCTATTATCTCCTCATAGGATATTGTTGTCTATACTACAACACCCTCCAAACTTTTGGCCTACACTAAATTTTGGAGCCTACCTCGGTCTTGTATATTATCATCACAAACATTGAAATCGATTCCATGTGTTTTATTTAAGTGTTTTGGTCCATTTTGTGGGAAAGGAAACATGTTGTCTTTTTGCATGTTAGTTGTCGTACAATGTGTATAAACTTATTTTGGTGGTTTCAAGGGGTTATATTCTGTAAATGAGTTAGTCTAACCATGTAAACATGCATAAAACTCATTCCCAAATTTTTAAGTAATTTCGCACAAGTTTCGTCATGCTCGTCACAAAGCATATCTTTGGTGTCACACTTGTTGTAGGTCATTGTAAAGTCATCACACTAAGGGAAATGTGTCATTCATGCGTCATGGATGATCTATGTTGTTGTGTCATAAAATGTTCTAAGTGTGTGTTCATAGTTAAGTCATGTAACTGATAACATTAGCTCACTAATCCCCACACTTAGCCAAATTTCAAAAAAATCCTAGCAACTTAGCCTCATTCAAACTTCCCCAACTATGCATTGCATAGTTCCAACCCTCAAGCTGCAACCTTTCCCCTTGAAACTCTGCAATGCAAAGTTCCTACCTCCCAGGACTATGCACTTCATAGTTCCAATGCTGAAGCCCAGACCTTGGCCCCCATAATTTCACAATCCAACCCTTCATCCTGGTCTCAATTGTGCATTGCACAGTCTCTGAGTTCAAGCTCAACCCTTGATTTGTTGAGTTGTGCAAGTGTGCAATCACTAGGTCTTCTCTGTGCAGTTGGATAAAACAGTGCAAAACTCCTCAGCCTGACTCACTGTCTCCCAAGACTACATAATATTCCTACCAAGTCTAGACTAAAAAACAGATTGCACAGTCTCAATGCTAAATCTTCATCCCCGATTACCTGAGCCGCACCTAGTTCAATCTTAGTTAGTGGATCAACATGCACCATATTTGATTAGTGGTTTATTGGACTAATGTCATCTCTTCATGAGTGAATTACAGATGCAGGTACTCTATCACGCCTTGACAAGATGATGAAGAAGGAGATGGAGAAGGGAAACATGCTAAAAGACATATTTGTGGCTGATTATGCAAGCAAATCAGTTAAGAGAAGACAAAGTGACACTAGTTCACAATGACAACTCAAGAATTGAAGTTATCGAGTACTCCCTATGTCTAATCCATAAGAAGGTGGATAGGGGAGCATCCTGAAAAATACAAGTAGCAAGTAACAATAGAAGTGGCTTGACATTTCCATGTTATCAAGCAGTCCATATAAGTGGTGTCATGTCATGTCATGTCATGAGTTGTCATATGCGACATCATTATTGTGGATCGTGTAATTTCTTATTCGAAAATGTATTGTAAAGTGAAATTCCAAAGGACATGTATAAAAGATTAAGATTCATGTAAAGTTGAAAAGTCATAGGAAGTCAAACAGTCATGAGGTTAGTCAAAGAGTCAAAAGGGAGGTGATGTAGCATTTCCCACTGTAGATCACCTAATGATGCAATATACTAAAGAAAAATACTTGATCTACTTCTACAAACAAACTTACGAAAGCTTAATCTATTTTGAGTAAGATCAAATAGAACACATATAATAGAGAATGAAAAATCAATCACACATGAACACAGAAGAATACTCTGGGGAAAGCCTCAACTAAAAACCTTGATCTCTGTATTATCATACAAGTGGAAATATCTCTGGATTACACAAAGCTTTAGCTCACAAGCTATTCAGCTCTCAGTACAATCGCTCAATGCTTCTCATAAACTGAATAGACACAACATATGCCTTCTCTCAGTTGTCCAAGCCTCCTATTTCCTTGCACAGTTTCTCTTGGATCCTCTGGATTCCACTTGTGTGAATTCACCTCTCACGCAACTTACCAAACTCAGAAGTAATTATGCAATCTCCAAGGAATGAATTTCTTCTGCATGCAAGAGATATCCTCAATGGAATATTCCTACAACTGATAGCACATTGTCCCATCATCTAATCTCAACTGGGTCTCTGACTGAAATGACATGCATGAGTTATTTATGAGAGAATATTAAGTTATCTGAAGTATAGTAGTTACATGCATGCATGCATTAACTAACTGAACTCACAATCGGTTCCACAAACTGTTGAAACTAATCTAACTAGAATTAACTCAGTTAACTGAGCTAACTAATTACAACTCAAAGTAAAACTCATCCTTATCTCCTTAATTAAGTGATAACTTCCTCAATCAAAGGGAAAATTGTTGCATGTCTTCACATAGACTTCATGTTTGATTTTCTCCAACTAATTAACTCAAGATGAATAAATTAATTATTTTACAAACATCTGCTAAGATCAAATTCAAATTTTAATTCTCAATTTTAGTTCAGTGACTAACTAAAATTCAAATGTATCCTGAAATGATATTTATAGCACTTCTATATTTAGCATTTCTTGTTGCTATTTTCAACGCTCCCTCTCAACAAGAAAGGGATTATTTGTCACCTTAATCTTGTCTCTATGGAACTTGAATTTTCATTTTGACAATGCCTTAGTCAAAATATTTGCATCTCACTCCTCAGTCGAAACATACAACAACAACATGATCCTCTTCACCATAGAGTCTTGAAGGTGATGATATCGGATATTGATCTGCTTGGACCTGTCATGAAATACAATATTCTCAGAGAGTTTGATCCAACTCTTATTATCACAATAGATCACAATTGGATCCATCCTCTAACCAAACAATCCAACTAGAATTTTTTGCATCCAAATGGCATCACATGTTACCTGGTTGGTAGCCATGTATTCAACCTCTACTAATCAAAGTGAAACTAACCTCTGTTTCCTACTGTACCAAGAAACTACAGCTGAACCAAGGTTGAAAATTCCTCCTAAAGTTCTCTTCTGATTTGATGGACTCCCTGCCAAATCTGCATCCGTGAAGCCTTGAAGCTTCACTCCCTCTATCTGTCTGTACCATAATCCATACTGATATGTGCCTCTGAGGTATCTCAGCACATGCTTTGATGCCTTCCAAAATAGCTTAGTAGGCTGAACCATAGCTTGACTCAGCTGGTTCACCGCAAAGCACAAATCTGGTCGTGTGTTCACAAGATACATCAATGAACCCACAAGCTACCTATAAACAATATCAGCTACTACCTCACCTAAAGTAGCATTCTCCTTCCTCCAGTTACCTGCTAGAGGAGTTTGCATGGGCTTGCACTTCTCCACTTGGAATCTCCTGAGTATCTCATTGGCATACTTGCCTTGAGACATAAACACTTCCCCATCCTTCTGCCACACTTCCATGCTTAGAAAGTAGCGTAGAAGACCCATATCTTTCATAAAGCATAATGATCAATGGCTTACCTTCTACCATGATGTGGTAAAGTTTCACATCTACTTCACTATTTATGAAGCCCAACCCAGTGAAATAACTGTCAATCATGTTGTACCAAGCATGAGGTTCTTGCTTCAACCTGTACAAAGCTCTCTTGAGTCAACACACATCCAACTCACGATCGAAGGTCTCAAAATCTTTCGGTTGTTCTATGTATACCTCTTCCTCAATCTTGCCATTGAGGAACGTAGTCTTCACATCCATCTGATGGATCTTCCAACCCATCTGAGTTGATAGTGCCAACATCAATCTGATGGATCTTCCAACCCATCTGAGTTGATAGTGCCAACATCAATCTGATAGATGAGTACCTTGCTACAGGAGCAAAATTCTCATCATAGTCAATCCCCTCAACCTGTGAGAAACCATGGGCAATGAACCTTTCCTTATGTTTCTCCACACTTCCATCAACTACTTGCTTTACCTTGTAAAGCCATTGGGAACTCACCGCTGGCCTATCCTTTAGTCTTGGGACAACATCCCAAACACTGTTCCAAACTATGGAGTCATACTCCTCCACCATAGCATCAACCAAGACTGGTTGATACACTGCTCCCTTGAAGGAAGATAGTTTAGTCTCTACACACTCCCCAACCAAGGCCATGTAACCAATGTACCACTTAGGTGATCTCCTCTGTCCATGCTGAGAGGATGGTTGTCTTGCATTCTCTCTTGCATCCATCACCAATCTGTCAGCTTCCCTTGAGTGTTTCCACCCATGATATGAAAATGTGGCTCTTAAGCTTCTTGTCTAACTTACAAGAACCTCTCCCACTTCCAAAGCTTTAAATTTTCCCAAGTCTTAATGATTAACTAATGCAGAATTGAGAAATGCTTGAAAATATGTGTGTATACTTGTATTTGTTTTTTACTGTTGAGTGCTTATGTTCATTTTCTTATGCTGATGTGACACATAGTTAAGAGTAAATAAAGAAGCAATTCAAAAAACCCATAAGGAAACAATATAATATGGAGTTCACCCTGATATCTTGGGCTACGTCTCCTTGAGCTCTAATAAACTCAATTAGACTCTTTGGTATTATGGCTTCAATTATTTTACAAGTGCTACACTTAACTCCATTAGTTTACAACTAAACCAATGGGCTTAGAATTCCATCTTACCCATGGCTATCATTTTCTTGTAGACAGGTCTACGCTTCTCTAGACTTGACTCCTTCGGTCAGTGCTCTGAGCTTCTCAAGCTCCTAGCTTCTTTGAATCCCTCAAAATTCTACATTTGTCTTTGGAACTCCTTCTCTTATCTTCGACACACCTTAGACAACTAGCCACAGCTTGATCATTCGATCTCATGATGTGCTGCAACTTCATTGCAGCCTCGCGGCTCTTTAGAAGTCTATTAGAGCTCTGTAGCTCTATAGATCTACCACCAACCTCTAGTGGCTCTACCTATTATATTGAGCTCCATTTGAGTCTCACACAATAGATGCAATCAATAGGACTATACTTGGATCCCCCAAGTCTCTCTGGAGTACACAGACTCTCTGGAATACTCTCTTTATCTTTGTCTTAACCCTGGCTCACTTGCTAACTTTTCTTCTTCAAGTCTTCTCGGCTCTAGTTTCTTTGCTTCCAGGTTTTCTTACTACTTCCTAGGCTATTCTCTCTCGTCTTTGTCTTTCTATCGCTTTTAAGCCAATCTCCTCTCTGATTGTTCATTTTCCCTTCTCGGCTTTCTGGTTCCCTGCGTCCATCCATTTGAATCCCTTCTTTTGGCAGTTACAGTAACTACATAATGCCTTATAGGAAGGTGGCCACCTATTCCTTTAACAAATGAGCATGTTAAGTTCACCGGAAACACTTGATCATTTGAAATGGCCATTATTTCCATTTACTCCAAGAATTCCCGCGAAATACGACTCTTTACCAACTCATCGTCCACGTCAGACTTCAGAATCCCACACAATCTTCTTTATAACTTCATCAAATCCAGTCATCCATCAGGTTGCATCTCTGCCATTGATCTGGACCCTCCAGATCCTATGGTCATCACACATATCGGGAAAATAACTTGCTTGATGTTTACCCATCGGATGTGAGTGGTTTTCTCTCTCTTCTGTCGGACGTGTGTCACTCTTTGTGTGGCATCAAGTGGGACTTGGTCTGAATCGCTTATCGCTTGAAGCCCTTCTGATATCCTGCTGCTTTCTGTGGAATCTCGCCTCAGATGGAATCGAAACACTTTCCGCTGCATTTCATGATTTTTCAGGTCCGGGCACATGTGGCTCTCCTTCTTCGAGGGGTTTGCCCTACGATATGCTAATCACATATTAGGTTCCTCCCCCGTTCACTCAAACCATCGCTGACTTTGCTAATTCATGACAGTGCACATTACCATGGTGCACCACTCTATGCTCTTGATCGACGACCCTTGTTGATTTGTGCTGATCGCAGTTAGAAACTGTCATGAGGATTCTTGTGATAAGCTTGATATTCACAAGATTTTTAATATTTGGCATAAATTATAGAGAGTTCATGAAGATTTAAAGAGTTCCAGGATCCATTTTGGATCACACCTTCTCACTAAAAGAACTTTTGGTCCACCAAAAGACTGATATACTGATCTAAGTAGTAAATGAGAGTAATAACACCCTCTTCTTTCAGCCTCCCTACACTTTCCTTTGCATAGTGCCTCTGAACCAAAATCTCTGACCACTTCCCTGGTTGGATGGATTGCTCATCTCAGAAAGAATTGTTTTCCTCCTTGACTTCATGCAGAACTTCTGTTGTGAAGTTTATAGAAGGTAGTTTGAAATTCTTTGCCTTTATCCTTGATCCAAGGTGGCTCAAATGAATGTGAAGTACATCTACTCCACAAAACTTTCAGCTGTACCTATTTGAAAAGTTTCCAACAACAATTGTTAACAAAAGCATGCATACAGACAACAACTGGATGGACTAACTCCTACTTCAACAAATAAACAAATTTCACATCTTGTGAACCCTTCCATGTCTTATATCTGCATACAAATGATTGACTAGATAACAGGCCAGCAAAACATGCCTTTACAACAAATGACTCTTCAAGTCAAGCACATAGGAAAAATACCTTTAGGACTCTTTTCCAAAAGATGAAACACTTCATCATTATCTCCATTTTGGAGACCAAGTTAACTTCTCCCAAGCCAACATCACATGCATCTCATGCTCATGCATGCATTCCATCTTTTAACTTTCGCTTAAGTACACTGTACTTTCAAAGCTGAAATGAACATATTGTTGCAGGAATAAAGTGAGTTTCCTACTCAACTTATTTCCATTTACCATTTTGTTAAGATCTTGCAACTTGCATTTATGCCACAAAGAAATGCAAACAGATGCATCAATAGACATGCGGTCTTAATTGGATAAGAATTCTAACCATTTATTACCAATCCATTTCAAAGGTCCCTCCTTTGTTTCCACATCAGCATCAATATGTGAAACATCTTGAAACAAATCAATCATAGAATCTTTATTTCCATCCCTGCCATTTTCTTTTTCCACCTTTTCCTTAAGCTTTGGTGGAAGCAGTGCTAGATTCAAAGTCCAACACCTTTCAGCAAGATGCCCTTGCTTATGGTAGTAAGTGCAACACATGTGCATCCTTTTGACAAGTCCTGTACACCTTTAACTGCTTTCTTCCTTTCCTTCAAAAGTTTCCTGTATGTGTCCATCCTCTTCCAACATCCAGAAACATAATGGTTATCCAAACCACAAAAGGAACATGCAATTATTTTTCCATTCTTTACAAAATCAAAAGGAATGTGTTTAGAACCAGATTTATACCTGACTCTTTCACCTTTATTTCCTTCATGAGGAGGTGAAGCAAATGAGGAAGTGGCTCCCTTTGGAACACCATCACTTTCTTCAAGGCTGTCAGAGTTTCTACAACTCTCTCGTTCAAGTGTGTGCTTCTGAACACCTGCATCTTGCAAATGATGTTTCGAGATATTGCATTCCTCTTGAATACAATCCTCACACTTCTAAGGTAGAGGACCTGCAATGAAACTCCTTTTTGGAATTGTTTCAATGGCCTTCGTGGCAGTTTTGGAACTCTCTCCATAATATTTTCCATAGCCAAGGCCCAAATACTTAGGCCTTTCCTCAACCATTATTGGCTCAACAATACCTTTTGCATGTTTGCCTAATCCTTTTCCTTCATTGCCCATCTTGGAAATTAGCTTGGGACCTATGCCTCTAGTATGTTTTTCAAAAGAACCAATATAAGAATTATTAGAAGAATTTGAAGAAAAAGAGGAATGGTTTACCTCTTCTTCAAGCTGATACTTGGCCAAGGCTTCTTTGGCAAAAAAGAGTTGTGACTCCAACTCATGCATCCTTTTCAGATTCATATTTGCAATATGAAGTTGCCTCTCCATTTCCTGCAATTTGTCAGAAAACATTTGCTTCTCTTCCTCCATGAAATTCAACTGCTCTCTAAGTATGCTACACTTCCTTCCATCCTCATACATTTCTCTAACCATACCCATCATGGTGGACAAGTCTTGCTTCATGTCTCCATCAAAGGAATTTGGGGAGCAAGAAGAATTTGAGAACTCACTTGTAAAAGTTGTCATTTTCAAAGTGCACAAAAGAACTTCAAACAAGATTATTAAAGAGCTTATTCAGTAACCTCTTGCAACATCCTTTTGTGCTTCAAGGATTGCCCTGAGGTCCTTTGGGATAGAAGAATGCCTTCAACCCTTATTCCTTCTTGTCCTTCCTAGACTGAGCTGTCAATAGCTTTCCCTTCACCTCTGCAAACTCAAACAATAGTCAATCTAGAACCAAGCATACAATCGATGAGGCAATCAATCCTTTACTATCCAAACACCTTTTAGACAAGCAATCTTTGCCCTATCAATCAAGCATTTTGATACAACCTTATTTGAAGGTGGGGTTAATAAATCTTAAGATTTGATACCACCTGATATGAAAATGGGGCTCTTAAGCTTCTTGTCTAACTTACAAGAACCTCTCCCACTTCCAAAGCTTTAAATTTTTCCAAGTCTTAATGATTAACCAATGCGGAATTGAGAAATTCTTGAAAATATAGGTGTATGCTTGTATTTGTTTTTTACTGTTGAGTGGTTATGTTCATTTGCATATGCTGATGTGAAACACAAATAATAGTAAATAAAGTAGCAATTCAACAAACCCATAAGACAATAATAAAATATGGAGTTCACCCTAATATCTTTGGCTACGTCTCCTTGAGCTTTAATCAACTCGATTAGAATATCTGGGATTATGGTTTCAATTCTTTTACAAGTGCTACACTTAACTCCATTGGTTTACAACTAAACCAATGGGCTTAGAATGCCATCTTACCCCTGGCTGTCCTTGTTCTGCAGACATGTCTAGGCTTCTCTAGACTTGACTCCTTTAGTCAATGCTCTGAGCTTCTTGAGCTTCTCGCTTCTCTGACTCCCTTAGAATTCTACATTTTTCTCTGGAACTCCTTCTCCTGTCTTGGACACACCTCAGAAAACTAGCCACAGCTCGATCATTCAATCTCCTGTTGTGCTGCAACTTCACTGCAGCCTTGTCGGTCTTTAGAAGTCTATTAGAGCTCGCTGACTCTGCGGCTTTGCCTCCAACCTCTGGTAGCTCTTCCTATTACAATGAGCTCAATTTGAGTCTCACATAATAGATACAATCAGTAGGACTGTACTTGGATCCCCCAAGTCTCTCTGGAATACATAGACTCTTTGGGGTACTCTCTCTATCTTTATCTTAACCCTGGATCACTTGCTACCTTGCTTCTTTAGGTCAGCTTGGCTTTGGATTCTCTGCTTCTAGGTCTGCTTACTACTTCCTGGGCTGCTCTCTCTCCTCTCTGTTAGTCTGTGGCTTTTAAGCCAATCTGCTTTCTCACTATTCGTTTCCACTTCTCAGCTTTCTGGTTCCCTGCCTTCGTCTGTTCGAATCCCTTCTTTTGGTGGTTATAGTAACGACATAACACCTTATAGGGAGGTGGTAAACTATTCCTTTAATGGATGAGTGTGATAGGTTCACTGGAAACAATCGTTCATTTGAAATGGTTATTATTTCCATTTACTCCAAGAATTCCCACGAAACACGACTCTTTTCCAACTCATCATCCACGTCGGACTTCAGAATCCCACAAAATCTGCTTTATAACTTCATCAAATCTGGTCATCCATCAGGTTGCATCTTTGCCATTGATATGGACCCTCCAAATCCTATGGTCATCGCACATATTGGGCAAATAACTTGTTCGATGTTTACCCGTATGATGTGAGCGGTTTTCACTCTCTTCTACTGGATGCGTGTCACTCACTATGTGACATCGAGTGTGACTCGGTCTAAACCGCTTACCACTTGAAGCCCTTCCGATATCCTGCTGGCTTCTATGGAATCCCACCTTGGATGAAACTGAGACACTTTCCACTGCATTTCATGATTTTTCAGGTCTGGGTGCATGTGGCTCTCCTTCTTCAAGGGGTTTTCCTTGCGATATGCAATTAGCAACTTGTCGCTAATCACATATCAGATTCCTCCCCATTGACTCAAACCATTGCTGACTTTGCTAATTCATGACAGTGCGCATTGCCATAGTTCGCTACACTGTGTGCTTGATTAACGACCCTCTTTGATTCGTGCTGATTGCAATTAGAAACTGTCATGAGGATTCCTCTAATAAGCTTGATCTTCATAAGATTTTTAATCTTTGGCATAAATTATATATAGTTCATGAAGACTTAGAGAGTTTCAGGATCCATGTTGGATCAGCCCATCTCTGGAAGAATTTGCATGAGTGGACATCTCCACTCCTAGATCCTCTACATGTGGTTTCTCCTCATCAGTATGAGGCTCCTCCTCCTTAGGAACCAAAAATTCCTCCTTTGCATGCAACTTGAGCTCCCTCTCAAGGGAAACTTGCACACCCTTCTACTCATCGAACTTCAGATCTCTGCATACCACTATCCTCTGACTGGTAGGTAAGAACACCCAGTAGTTGTTGGGTGTATCAGTGTACCCCACAAGTATCCCCAACTCAGTTGTTGGCTCTAGCTTATTCTAGGCATATTTGGTCACATTCCAATAAACCAATGATCCAAAGATCCTGAAGTGTCTCACATCTGCTCTCTTCCCGGAGAAGGCCTCTATTGGTGTCTTCATTCCTAGTATATGAAGCAGGCTTCTATTATGCAAGTATACTTCTGTATTGCATGCCTCAACCCACAAATCAAGTGGTAGGCTTTGGTCATGCAGCATCCCCTGAGCTACTGCCACAATTGATATGTTCTTCCTTTCGGCCACCCCATTCTGATGTGGTTTATGGGGTGCCATCAACTCTCGTTTAATTCCTTCTGCTACATAGAAGTCCTTAAACTATTGGAAGACATAGTCTCCACCATTATTGCTTTGCAAGACCCTTATTTTCTTTCTAGATTATTTCTCAACCAAGGATTTGAACTCACAAAACCTTGAGAAGGTTTGATCGTTCTTCTGCATGAAGTAGATCCAACATCTATGAGAAAAATCATCAATAAAAACAACATAGCACCTTTGTTTAGTAATGGAGGCTATAGAGAATGGTCCACACATATTTATATGAACTCGCTCTAGTATTGCTCCAGCTCTACTGTCTCGATCCTGAAAGGAGGATTTTGGATGCTTACCCAACATACAACCTTTGCATGTATCCACTTGCTCTAGTTTTCCCTTGGGAATTTCGGTGGAAATCTCTTGCATGATCTTTAAGGCCCCATGGTGCAAGTGGCCTAATATTCTATGCCATGGCTTGCCAACATCTTGGCTCTACACCAACTCTACTTTGGAAATCAATGCAGCACAAATGTCTACCTCCAGCTTGTAGATATTCTTTACTCGAATCCTAATCCTCTTGCTTTGTCCAGTGCCAATATGCCTCAGGAATACCTTTCCTTTACTAAAGACTACATCATGGCCTTTGTCTTCCAACATAGCAATAGATACAAGGTTCTTATTTAGACTAGGCACATACTTTACATCAGTTAAGGTGAGAGGAGCTTTATGCTCCTTCTGAAACATAATCGTAACTTCACCTGAAACATGGTACTTTCCATCATCGCCCATCTTGATGTGCATTTGGAGGTTCTTCTCGTCCAAGGTACTGAATAGACTCTTGTCACTGGTCATGTGGAATGAAGCTCCACTATCCAAGTACCAAACACAACCCACCATCGATGAAACCATGCATGTGATGAGGGTGAAATCCAATTCAAACTGTGAGGCCAGTGCCTCACCATCATATCCTTTCGAGGATTCCTTCTTCGATATCTTCTGTGGATAATTTGTAGCATAATGGCCCACCTCATGACAATGAAAGCATCTCATTTTCGATTTATCAATCTTCTTCCCACCATGGGAAGAACTCGATTTGGAATGGGGCGTCTTCCCCTTCGCTTTCCTCACCTTACTTGCTAAGGCTATATTTTCTTCATCATCTTTCTTTGATGAAGATCCATCTATGGTGCTTCTTCTTATCTCCTCCTACATCAGATCTGACCAAAGTCGTTCCTAATCTGGTAGTTTCTCTCTTCCATTTACTGAGTCTTAGTAGCTATGCCAACTCTTAGGAATACCGAGGAGAGAAATACTCACCATGTCGGCATTGTTTGTTGTGATTCTTACACTTCCAAGCTCGTCCCTGCAGGTGCTAATCTTGTCCAGATATGTAGAGATCATGTTGCCCTTTTCACACTTGATTTTCCGAATCTTGCCTTTTAGCACCAACTTCCTCTGATCACTATTGTTTTGATATAGATCCTTTAATGTTTTCCACATTGAAAACAATGTCTCCTTCCCATGGAGACTCAAGGCAATGTGGTCTCGAACTACCTCCAAAAGAATCCTCCTCTCTCTAGCCACACATTTCTTCCATTCGACCAATTCTTGGGCATTAGCAGCTACTGGCTTGAGGACTTCTTGATCAATGAAGTCCTCCAAACTATTGTCCTCTACTACCACTTCCATGCGATCCTTCTAATCTATATAATTTGAGCTTCCATCTAGGGCATGCTTGAGTCTCAAAACGTTGAATGCCATTGGTGAAATTTGAGATGCGATAAGAATTCGATTTCTATAATCAAGGACTTCAAACTTTGAACTTCTCCCTTCTTTGTATACTGTTCTCTGCTTTGATCACCTTTGCTCTGATACCATGTAGAATTTCCCGATGTAGATCACTTGATAATGCAATATATTAAAGAAAAATACTTGATCTACTTCTCCAAACAAACTTGTGGAAGCTCAATCTATTTTGAGAAAGATAAAATAGAACACATATAATAGATAATGAGAAATTAATCACACATGAACATAGAAGAATAATTTTGGGAAAGCCTCAGCTAAAAACCTTGATCTCTGTATTATCATGCAAGTGGAGATATCTCTGGATTACACAAAGCTTTAGCTCACAAGCTGTCCAGCTCTCAGTATAATCCCTCAATGCTACTCATAGACTCAATAGACAACAAATACGCCTTCCCTCATTCCTCCAAGCCTCCTATTTGCTTGTGTAGTTTCTCCTGGGTCCTCTGGCTTCCACCTGTGTGAATTTACCTCTCACACAACTCACTAAACTCAGAAGTAACTGTGCAATCTCCAAGGAATGAATTCCTTCTGCATGCAAGAGATATCCTCAATGGAATATTCTTACAACTAATAATAAACTTCCCATCATCTAATCTCAACTAGGTCTTTGACTGAATTGACATGCATGAGTTATTTATGAGAGAATATTCAGTTATCTGAAGTACAATAGTTACATGCATGCATGCATTAACTAATTGAACTCACTATCAGTTCCACAAACTATTGGAACTAATCTAACTAGACTTAACTCAGTTAACTAAGCTAATTAATTACAACTCAAAGTAAAACTCATCCTGATCTCCTTAATTAAGGGATAACTTCCTCAATCAAAGGGAAAACTATTGCATGTCTTCCCGTAGACTTCATGTTTGATTTTCTCCAACTAATTAACTCAAGATGAATTAATTAATTAATGATTTTACAAACAACTGCTAAGATCAAATTCAAATTTTAATTCTCAATTTTAGTTCAGGGACTAAATAAATTGGAATGTATCCCTAAATGCTATTTATAGCAATGCCATTTTTAGCACTTCTATATTTAGTATTTCTTATTGCTATTTTCAACAGGGGAAGCATCATCACATTTGTTATATATACACACTCATTGTATGAGAAAATTACTTTTCACCTTCGCTCCTCCTACAAGGCATTAGAGAGACACACTAGTTCTTGTGGGGAGCAAGGAGTGGATCCAACGCTCCACTACTGGAGCTAGTGGTGTTCATTGTATACATGTGCCTTGGAAATTTTACTTAATATTCGAAGCCTGATGGCCAACACATTCTTCATGCATGGATTATGAATATTTGTAAGACTATTCTGTGGATGTTTGTAATTCATGTTTTCTTTCATCTGTGTGAAAGTAGTTGAACTATTTCAGTTATTTTGGTACTTATAATTTTGAAAATGTGTTGTAATGGTTGCTATTGCTGTCACATCCTTGTGGGATATTCTGCTGGATACTAGACATATCTCTCTTGTTATTTGGTTGTAACAACTGTCACATCTTTATGGAATATTCTACTGGATGTTAGATGAGTCCCTCTTCGTTGTGTTTGTCTCTACTAGGGTGGTACTATTACCTCTCTCTTAGTGGTTCACTTTCTTTTCTCGCTCCATAGTAGAAGAACCTTGACACACTTATAACCAAACACTTACTAGGCAGACTCGCTTTTTGAAGGCAAATTTGCATCCCTCTCTCTTGCTGACAGTTAGGTCCAAGGAAAATATTTAAGAAAATGACACTCAGGCCATATTACAGATGGGGATCCTATGCCAAATAGTGTGAGGTCTAATTGGAACCACATATAGTGGAGACCCCTTAAATGTGTGTGTGTCCAACGCCATCAACATTTTTTGTGATAGAAGGAGGGAAGCCAAATTTTTATGGCTGATAACCTCACCCACCCAAATCCTACTTCTTCCAGTCAAGGCAACAATATTCCCAGCACCTTCCCTGTTCATATTCCTAAATTTGGTGATACTTCTCAACCCATTCTCATACAAACTCAAAAAATCTCTTACAACCAAATCCAGGCCATTTTCCCTATCACCCATAAGTTTGCAAGAGTTATTGGATAAAGTACAAAATTTTTCGTATTTCCCAAAGAAGAATGAGACCACCCCTACTGGGATAATGGTTTCAATAGTTGAAGATTTGGTTCTTGTCACCCTTGAAGAGTTGGTAGAGATTGTAGGGAAAAAGATAAACCAGAGTAGCCTCCATTTTTTAAGGCTGATGACGATGAAAATGTTGTACTCTCAGACGATACTTTCTGTGGGTTAGGAGGTGAAGAAGAAGAAGAAGATCCACTAGATTCTAACAAAGAGGATGAAAGGAATGATGAATATATGGTGGACCAAGATCTAGACTGGATGATTCAGGTCGCACTTTCACTTCTGGGTGTTACACAAGATTCCGAGGCACCCGTAGAAATTTTTAAGAAAGTATGACCCTAACAAATCAAGGAAGACAAAGGACAACTTGGAAAATCATTATTTGCATTTGCAAATTTTTGAGGTAGGTTATGATGATGTTTCATGTAGACTTTTTTTGTGTACCTTATATGGTAGAGCAATTGTACAACATCACAGCCTCCATCTAAACTCAATGCAAAATTGGAGGGGTTTTAAGAAACTATTCCTTGAGAAATTTGTTGATGATAAAACCCCCACCATGTTATTAAGAGAGCTGGAAATATTAAGATGGAGAAAAAAGAGAAAGTGAAGGATTTAGTTAGAGGTTTAATCATATATTGCATATATTTTCCATAGACACAAAATCTCATGACTCCATCACTGTTGATTATTGCACATCTTCCTTACCAACAGGCATTACGTAATTCATGAAAATAACTGTAAATCCAACATTAGCTAAAAATTACAAGGAAGTGATCAGAGTTGAAAAGGAATTGTGCATGATTGAAGCCATTACAAATGATGAACTAAGAAGGGACTCCACATACATGGATAAAAGGTCTCATTTCTTCACATGTAAAGCTAAGGAGAAATAATTTACTGATCTTAAGAGCTTAACCCACACCATCAAGTCTCTCTCCAATGAATTGGCATAGTTTAAAAAAAGGTCAAGCGAGACCACCATGAACAACAAGCCTATTAAATTAAGCTTTCTGAGAAGGGTTTCCAAATCTGGAAGTAGCAACAACCAACCAACAAGTTTGCACAAAGTTCAAATGTTGAGCTGAATGTTAAGAACACGGGCATGGACTAATATTGTTTGTTTCATTAAGAGCATCATTCAGAAAAAAAAATTCCCACAATGGAACCAAAACATGAATGCTCTTGCTGCATATTTTGTTTATACAGTAATTTCAGATGACAAGATTGAGCCAGTGGAAGATAAGGTAGAGAATGTTTCTGTTGAAGAAACTACAAATGTCAGACACACAGTGAATACACTCAGTTGTGTTTTCGCAACTGAGAAGAAGAGTGCCAAAGAAAAACCACTGAGTGAGGCCTCAATTCAACAATAGAATACTCAGTACAATTTGAGAAGTCAAGGGTTGGCCTCTACATAGGAGTTGGCAAAGTGGAAATTAAAAGAGAATTTGTTAAGGAAGATCACACCACCCATCAACTCATGCCAGAACACTCACAGTAAGTTTGGCAATGTTGCTACAATGAAAAGTACTTCCACGAACCAAAAAATTAAGCCCATCATTCCAGAATTATTAGATAAAGAAACTTCACCAGACACTTCAGCAATGTCTCCTACATTGCATTACAACATAGTTGAAGATATGAAAAAATCTCCCGTGAATATATCGTTGTTTGAACTAACAAATATCATGAGCGAGTAGGAACTACTTGTCTGCGCACTGAACATTCCTCCTCAGCTAACGATGCTTCTTCACAAAATGGATCTGGCAAGTCCTATAGTTCCTTGGAATCTATACTTAATTCTTTAACATTAGATGTTAATACACTCTACTCTCCATTTTTTTTAACATTTGAAATTTTCAATTATAATGTGCATAATTTCTTAGTTGACTCCATTACGTCTATAAATATAACTCCTTTATATGTAGCAAAGAAAATCAACACAAAATGGGATAAGACTAATGCAAATATTATTCCATTCGACAAGACTCTTGTCCATGCTATTGGTGAACTAAAAAATGTGCTTATATGCTTATCAATCGACCAACGAGTTCACCAGTGTACAAATATAGTAATTATGGACATTTCAGAAGCATATGGTGTATTTCTGAGCATAAAATGGTTTGAAAATTACAAGGGTATTTTGCTATGGACTCGTCACACTGTTGGGTTGTGTTATATTCTTTCCACGACTAGGCCATGTAGTTAACTGGGGGGGTTAGAGGGGGGTGGAGCCCCCCCTTTACTGCACTGATTGTGTAGTGAGGGTAGTCATAGGGGGTTTGAAGGGTGCAAGTAACCCCACTCTATGGGGTCCGGGGCAATGCCCTAGAAAATTTTGTTTTTGGACCCTATATTAGGTTGGGCAGACCTACCTATGGTTTTGTGCATGATTTTCACACATGGTTTTGGATGCGATGGTTTTCGGTCCATGGTATTGGATGCTTCGGCATGTATAAATATGTATTGTAACATTGAAATGAACATAATGAAAAATCAAGTTGGTAGTCCTAGTTTTGGGATCTAGGAGAAAATCTCTGTGTATATGTGTTTTATGTGTTGTTCTCTCGCATTGTTTATTATCTGCGTGTTTAGAATTCGTATGCACCTAATTTCTATATAGGGTTAAATCGTACACACATTTATGCCTTCCATACAAGGGAAAAACCAGTCCAATCTAGGTTAACTCAGAGCCTTACATGAAACATACTATCACTCCCTTCGAAGGAAAAAATGAACTTGTGGATTGCACGAATCTTATCTTTGGAAATTAATTATTAGAACTGAAATAGGCTTTTATCTTTCTCTTCCATCCTCAGTGCCACATGAAACATAGTTGGAACTCCTTTCTAGTCCAACTAGTGAAATTGACATTTGTACATTAAGCAGTAATAGTAGTAATAATACAAGTGCAGTTCATAGGCCTTGTACATATGATGTTTGGACATTGTATTTTAATGGTTCAAAGACATGGGAGGGATCTGAAGCTGATTGTGTTTTAACAGACCCATGACAGAGAGGTACTCATCTTGGGCTTACAAAGGGCCATCGCCCTGAATGTTGGAATTCTCAAAGCAGTAGGTGACTTAATAATTGTCATAGGATAGGTACATGATACTATAAATTGTGTGTCACCTCATCTCAAAGGTTATTAAAAATAGGTATGGTGACTGATTTCTCATTTCAAAGCTTTCAATGTCATTTCTTTTCCTAGGATGTGTAGCACATGTGCAGATGCATTAGAAAATGATGTTGTAAGGTTGTCACTGCTTAGGGATGATTTTTCTATAGAGATTATTTATAAACCATATGTCCTTGAAACTATAACTAATTTACACATTTTCAATGATGACCAGTAAATACTATAGTTTATGGTGAACTTTGATGTATTCAAGGATGCATCTATCGATGAAGAAGAGAACGAGAGAGCATTACAGGGTGTAGCTTCTACAAACAAAGAGATACCCATGAAAAAAGGTGTGGTATCATTGTAAAAGTTGTATCACTTGCAAAATTGCTTCAAAGGGCTAGTTAACACAAAAACCCATAGCTCAATAGTATCACAAAAGAAAATAAACCTTGGAACAGAAAATGATTTGAAGTTTGTTAATATTGGTACTTGTTGCACACCATAAGAGTGGTAAGCATTTATCCATTTATTGAAACATTACCAAGATGTTTTTGCATTGACATATGATGAGCTCAAAAGTTATGACATGTATATTATCTAACACATGATTTTGATTAAAGAAGGGGGCAATCCTTTCCAGCAGAAGCTATGAAAGGTACATATGATGATTGAGCCTATGATTTGAAAGAACCTAAGGAAACTTCTAGATGCTTGGATCATATATAAAGTCTGACATTCGACCTGGGTATCAAATCTAGTCCTAGTAAGAAAGAAGTTTGAGGAAATATGCTTGTGTGTTGATTTATGCAACTTAAATTATGCCTCAGATAAAGATAATTACCCTGTGTTGACTAGGGAACATATACTATAGACAATATTGGGGTTAGAAATGTTTTATTTTCTATATGGGTATTCTAGTTACGACTAGGTTCTAGTCTCAAAGCCTGCCAGAGTTAAGACAACATTTCACATGAAACGAGGTATGTTCATGTTCAGAAGAATGCCATTTAGGCTAGTAAATGTTGGTGTCACATTCCAACGTGCAATGGACATCGTATTTTGTAGACTAATCAGGCATAACATAGTGGTCTATCTAGATGGTGTTATGTTATTTTCTAAGAAAATATCTGACCACCTATGCCATATCAAGAAGACTTTTGAAAGATGTTGGAAGTACAAGATATCCCTTAATCCCAAGAAGAGAATTTGTGCATAGTATGAGGGTAATATCTTGGGCCATATTGTTGCAAAGAATGGGATTAACATAGACAGGGAAAGGCTCAAAGCTATAACTTAGATTCCCTTCTCAGTATAGAAGAAATCTATCTAGGTCTTCCTGGGAAAGATAATTTTTCTTCGCAAATTCATCTCCAATTACACTCAAATTAGGAAACCTGCAGGAGATATTAAGGAAAGATGCAATATATAAGTGGGATAAGAGGGAAAAGGATGCATTTTGTTGGATGTGGTTTTTTACCTATTTTCTCCACATTATTTCCCCTGTTTTGACGTTTCTTTCCTCCAAGCTTGTGCCCTTATATGACCAAACTCTTTGTTTTCTTACGTTTTTAATCCACTTTACTATCATGTTACTTTGTTGTATTTTACTGAATAATATGAGGCTTTATTCCTTTTTGTGCCTAACTGGGAGATCATTGAAGTAGTATCTTGGAAAATTCATCTTTTTCAGGTGCTAGCTCGTGCGAATGAAGCTATGAAGTAGACATGAAACAAGGATTAACTGTAGGAAAGGGTAGAACAGTTTGTTTTTACACCCTGAGTGTTGTTACAGAATATTGCTATATACTAGGTACTATTACAGGTTGCTGTTGTTACAGATTGCTATTACACACTAGATGTTGTTACAGGTTACTGTTACACATTGGATGCTATCACACACATGGATTTTCCATTGCATCAATAGTGCTATTGTCAGTTATATCATGACATCCCAAACCACCATTTGCTCAATGTTGTTGCACCAAAGCTGGAAATGTGGGTACTATTCCACATAACAGTTGTTGTTAATAAGATTGTTTGTTTTTGAAGCAACAAGACTCATGCAGTTGCAACTGATGTATATTTATTTTGTAATAAGCTATAACTTCTTCATTTTTGATCAGCATGAGAATCAAGAGATTCTCATGACTAATCTACTTTCTAATTTTTAGGTTGTAATAATTATAAAGGACTTGAATTTTTATGTGTTAGCAGAGGGCATATAGAAGAGTACCATAACTCTATTTCTGTAATCCTAAACTTATTCAATATCAATTGGTAGGGTGACGTTGTTAATTTCCAATTGATTCGTTAATCACTTTTTGTGTTCTTCCTGCGCCCTGTTGAGGAGGAAGGGCCCTCCTCTTCGGTAGGGATTGTAGTGATAAGGTAGTGTACATTTCAATTTAGTTTATTGATTTATGGTTTTTTGTTGTTTCCATACAAATCATGGATTTCATTTGCTATTGTTTCTATTTATCTTATGTTGTTACACAAAGTTAAGAAACAGAGAAATAGTAAGCATCTCGAATAGATGTTAGTTCTTGTGAGACGCGTCGTTATTTCAATAGCTGCGAGTTGTGGTTAATTTTGTAAAGTGTTTTTGTATATACTGTTATAGCTCCAAATCTCACTATTATGGTTTGTGATGCTGTACTCATGGCCTAGGGCAACCCCTCCTTCTAGACCTGGTCCCAAATTTAAAAAACAGTGTTTTATCCCTTGTACGCGACATTGCCCTGAGTTAAACGTGTTTATACGCAGGTAGGCATATACCCAACCCATGTATATGTATTAAAACACTTAAAAAAATATATAACTCCTTATTTTCGGGAGGAGATCACGAATTTTACCTGCTGATTACCTGTTAGTGCCCGTGGCCCAACTGTTCCCAACCAACTCCTAACTAAAAAACTACTTTGGGAGTGGTATAAAAAGACATCAAAGGGAAGGCCTAAAGGAGGAGAGAA
>APFE031172883.1:216326-227167 GCA_000404065.3 Pinus taeda
TGTGTGAATGTGTGTTTCTCTGTTTAGACAACTTTCAGTCTGCTAGGGTTTCCACCCAAAAGCCCTAGGGGAGAAAATCCCTCAACAGAATTGGCAACTCCGGTGGGGACAACACTCTTGTTGTTCCTAGTTTGGGTGTTTGTCAAGCCAATCAGGGCTCAGTTGCTTGTTGGTTTGCTGTTGTTGTCTAGTCTGTTCTTGGATTCTAAGTTTTGCTAGTTTCTTCAGTTTGTTTTTTATTTTTCTTGAAATCTTTCATATACGCTGTTTTCGTTAGTTACAGAAGCATACGCACGCTTGTTTCCTGAAGTAAACCCACGTATACGCAGGTTTCCTTAGGAACAGTCGCGTATACATGCAATCTGCACATAAGTACAATCACGTATATATTGCAACTTTCAAGATTTATAAATTTTTGTGTCTCTGAAGTTTGTCTGGTGGTTTGATTCAGTTTGAAATAGTCATTTTTGTCAGTATCAGTTGTTTGTTTTACAACAAGATTCTTACTCCGATTTCTCTCTGATTATAAGGAGTATTGGTCTTGTTTTGTGTTTGCAAGCGTCATTGTTTTTTTGCTAAAATCACGCAAGATTTCTTGTTGGAATCTTGGCTGCTCTGATTTATCAAAGCAGAAAGATTGTTATCAATCTTTTTGCTGAATTTTGCTTTTGGTGACTTTTTGTTTGCTTGACAAAACAGCTTTCTGTGACCATCTACTTCTTTGTTTCATCAAAGTTGTCGATTGATGCTTTCTTGAAATTGTCTTTTTGATCTTTTTTGGTCTTTGTTACCAAAAATTTCATTGCTGCTTTTGATTGTTAAAAAGCATTTTTAAACACATTTGTTTTTGTTGAGTTTTCATCCATTGTATGGTGCCAACTTGCAAAAGTGGTTGTTGCTTATTGTTTCGATCACAAAGTTTCAGTTTTGCTGAGAGCATTTTTGAAAAGACTTTTTTGTTGCTACTTTGAAGAAATTTTTTTGAAAGACTTTGTTTTTCTTTCTTGAACTTGTTTTTCATTTAGTTTCGTTTTAGCGAATGAAAGTGCTTTAGAATTGTCTTGTTTTTTGTTTTTAGTGTTTAGACGAAATGAATGGTAGCATCTCATATTCCATCTAGACATTGTAAGTGGCAAAAGAAAATTTGATAAGAAAAGCAACTTTCATTTCTTGTTTTTAGAGTTGTTTTGAATCTTGCATCAAGTATATAGTTGTTGCATTAGGATAGATTTGCATCTCTTTAGGCATACATAGTTTTGTTAACTTTTGAGTGTGAAGTGTGAATTAACAAAAAGAAAAGAAAAGTTTGTTTCATTAGAAGTTTTCCTTGAACCCTATAGAAATTACTCTTCATCGAAAAACAAAGACAAGTGCACATGCATATAGTCAGGTTTTATTAATTTCTTTTGCATAAAAAAAACACCACTAGTTTCACTTCCATCATCCCTTGACTTAAAGAAAAGCCCATTTTAAAATCAAGCGCTAACTAAAATTCACTAAAACTTTTTATTTTAAGTTAAATACACCAACAAGTTTTAGGATTTTAGGGCCTTGGATCAGGCAAGCGGAGAGTTAACTCTCCAAGGCCATTTAAACATCAAACATAGGAGTCTATATAACGAGAGAAAATCCAATAGCGTTAGGAAGACCAGGAAAGCTCTGGATCTGGGAGTTAAGCATGAGGGTCTGTGAAGACAGGGAAGAGAGATACCCCCTCTCCTACTTGTCCGAACTTACCTCACGACTGTTCCACCTAGCTTCTGCGACGAGTTGGTATCCATAGTTGCTACTCCTAGGGAACTACATAGCTGGCTGCGGAGGGGAATCCCATGGCACCTGAGGTCGACATTGTATCACTCTCGATAGTACTACTGGAGGGCACCCTTGTGAAGCTTGGGGGCTTGCACCGGCGTAGGCTGTTGTTAGGAGGTCAGCGTAACTTCCTCTATTACCTTCACTGATAGGCCTAGGCCCTCATCATCCCAGATTATCTTTGGAAGGCCCCTTATTTTTCACTTTCTCGTATTTTGGTGTCTGGTCCTAATCACCCAGAGCAGAAATACTTGGAAGTTGTTTGACTGGATGTATCTTTAGGGACTTTATAGTGGGTGCTATGTGCTCTTAGTTGGCCTAGCTTTAAATTTTTTGAGTCTTTAGTTAGATCTTAAACAAGAAATTCAAAGTGGCTGAACAATCTCCTAGACGGTCTCGAAGACTTCGTGGTCTTTCACCACTGAGTTTAGAGCCTTCTCTGAGAAGGCACAAGGTAATAATATCGGTGGGTTTCGTCCCACCACAATTGAAACATCGAGGATTTATCCTCCTCTCAGGGGCATTAGTATTCAAGCAAGGCCTGGTACTTCCGCGGAATAGGAGAGGAACACACCAGTTCTTTCTCGAGTTCGCTTACAAGTGGGATAATATAGAGGTAGAAGAACTTTCAAAGTCGCTAGCGGCTCCGAATTCTCCCCTACCGTCTAGTCATCCACACATATTACAATACGTTGGGACTCCGACGCATAGACCGTCAAGTCCAGGTTACGCTACGTGCTTACCTTCGATGACCACTACTGGAAGCATGGCTTCTACAAGTGCTACGACTGTACAGACTCCCATATCTGTACAAGGGGGAGGAACTATTTCCATCCCCTCAGTCTCTTTATTCAGATCTTTTGCTAGCACATCTTTTGTTGGGTCTACCTCCATTCCGTTCAAGAGTGGAAATTCCCAAACCAATGTTTTTGGTTATGGATTCTTCCCATTTGGCGCCCATTCACAGGGAATTCCTTCAGCTCCGTTCAGGGCCGTCGCGTCCATCATGAGTGGAGTGGCTTCGTTCCAAGGTTTTCCATTCAGAAGTGGTCATACACCACATTCCAACCCAATGATAGGATCCATGCCTTTTTCTTCTGTAGGACAAGGCAGCAATCCCTTCCAAGGTTGGAATAACCCTGGGCTTAGTAGTGTCGGAACTGGGAATCCATTTTTCAGCCAATATGGGAATAGACCATATACCACAGTTAGTTCATTCCAAAGTATTCCTCCCCTAGCTTCAGCTTGGAATCCATATAAGGGGTTATCAACTCCTTATAATCCTTTAGGAGGAAACTTTGCTGGGTATGATGGATATATGGCCAGAGTTGGTCAAACTCCGAGTTTTGCTGGGTCACAAGGCTTGCCTTTTGGTTCAGCTGGTTCTACTAGTTACTTCGGGCAACCTGGTGCCTTCCAAAATCCAGGTCAATCTTTTCAGAGCTTTGGGAGTTCCGCCCAGTCAGGGTGGAATCCCCAAGCTCCTCCTAGACTTCCGTTTCTGGAAATGTTGAACTTGCTAGATCTCACTAAGTTAACTAATGACCCAATCAAGTACAATCCAGCCTGGCCTCCGGTCCCAACTAAACTCCCTTCGGACATTCCAAAATTCGAAGGGAAGAGTGGTGAGGACCCGGGTGACCATGTAACCACATTCCACTTGTGGTGCTCATCGAACTCCCTAATCGATGACTCGGTTAGGTTGAGATTATTTCAATGCACCTTGACTGGTAACACGGCCAAATGGTATATAGAGTTTCCTGGGGGCATCTTTACATCATTCGTCAACTTAGCCAATATTTTCTTGAACCATTTTCAGTTGCCTGTCCGGTATGATGCCGGAACCGAACCACTAGCCACTTTTCGTCAGGATAGGGCAACTCACATTTCTGATCATATTCAGGAATGGAGACAGAGAAAGAGGCTCATTAAAGCCGAAATCCCTCCGGAGTACCATCTCAAGTGGTTTTTGAAGTCTTTGATACCTGAGATCTCTAAGGATGTCTCCATGTCAGGGGTCTATTCTAAGGAGCATGACATTTTTAGGGCCCAACAATTAGAATTGATCTACTCTCAATCAGGGATCCTACAAAAGTACTTGCTAGATGCTCCTAGGTCTAAGGTTGACGTAGCTAAGCCGAAGCCAGGTCCCCACGCGGATGGTATTGTTGGGTCAGTAGACACGAATACGGTGAACTTGTTGAATCAATTGCAGCAGTTTTCTTTACAAACTGCTTCTAACAACCAAGTCACATCGTCTAACCCTTCGGCTTCCCAAACTTCTTCGATTAATGCCGTCCAATTTGATAACCCAAAAGGAAATCAAAATTCCAATGGGAAAAATAAAGGATGAGGTAAGAAAAAGAACAAGGATGGGATGCCTGATGCAAATAAATCAGGCAATAATGCTGGTGGTGGTAGAAATGAGTCGAAAAATAAAGTCAAGTTTCCATGCAAGTTGTGTAGTGGAGACCATTTAACTCATCTTTGCCCCAAGATTGAAGATGCTCAATGATTTTTAGGGTAGCAAGGGACTTCTGGTTCCCAAGTTGTATTAACCAACCCTTACCCCCAAGGGCAGCAATTTCTTGCTAGCGCGAGTTCAAACCCTGGAACCTCCGCAGGGGGCAACCAGGAAGGGGACAAGTCATCAAATGTTTTTATGATGGGTTTTGATGCTAATGTGGCCACATGGTCACGCGATTATGGTGAAGGCTAAACTTCCAAGGGTAATTTAGTTCCCGAAACTAACAACCCACTTCATATTGAGAGACCTTCTGTTGAGACTATACCACGGGTACCGAAAGGTTCCGCTAAACGCGCGACTATCAACCCTAATATTAGGGCAGCCCATAATTACTCCATTGTGGAGGATCTGGCTCAGAGTCCATGTGCTATGTCTACTTTAGAGGTTCTCCAGTCGTGTCCTACTCAAAGAAGTGCCTTGTTATCGACAATGGGGGTAGTGGATCCAAGTAATTCCTTAGCTCTCACTTTTGATATGAATAATGTCAAAAAGGGACTTCCTCATCACATGGCTTTCCAGATAAAGTCTACCTATCAGAAAACGAATATTTTTCAGATGGTTATAGATGAGGGAGCTTCCACCTGTGTCATGTCTATGTCATGCTGGAAGGCTATTGGATCACCATCGGTTGTTCCTTCACCCACGCTCCTGACAGAGTTTGATGGTCATTCTCATAGGCCATACAGGATTATCTCGGCCTTTCCTATATGTGTTGGAGGGAAGGTTGTTAATATTGAGGTAGAATTCGTAGATGCTAACCTAGACTATAATCTCCTCTTAGGAAGGAACTGGGTATACGAAATGGACATCGTTGTTTCGACTCTGTTTCGTGTCATTCGCTTTCCTCATGAGGGGAAAATCGTTAAGGTTGATCAATTGGATTATTCTCCAGTCGATCCTCGAGCAACTCCGGACTCTACTATTCCCTTAGTGGATAACGCCCATCCACCTACTGAGAATTTAAGGGTCAGGATGTACTCTTCATTAATGGGTATGTTTAATCTTCCCCCTCCTACGGCTAGAATAGATACAATTTCATCCTCCAAGGACCCTTTATGGAGAGAGTTTGTTCAAACTCCTTATTCTTCGGATCCTGGAACCTTAACTTCATCTGTGACCACATCGGATGGCGATAAGGCAAGTGGAATAGAATCTCTTATGTCTGTAGTAGAACCTAGATGTCAGTCTATCTATAGCTCTGCAAAGAACCATTCTACTCCTTCCTCTGGGAAAGAGATAGATGGTTATGTGGCTCATTCTCAGACCCTTGATTCCACATATGCATCGGATTGCTCGGACATTGTTTTTCCATCGGATGAAGCGATATTTGAAGCAATGACGACTGTAGATCGACCTTTGGAAGATTTACATCATCGGTCACATTTTTATTCCCCTATGCATGAAGTCGAATCTTGGTCCTCCAGTCCAACTAGCGATGTTTGTATGGTCCCTTTGTCTCCAACACAGTTATTTGTCGAAGGAAGTATATTGATTGGTTCGATCACAGTACCTATAAACATCTCTAGGAGCAAGTTGGCGGAGCCCCCTGATGGGCTCTACCACAGGAAGTACTTTGCGTAGTTTTGGCCAAGCAATGGCTTCTTTGTATATTATGTATATTTTTACATATACCATCGAGAGTTTTGTGATGTGAACACTTTTTGGTCTGCTGTTGCAGGTGTTGATGGATGACTTGGTCTATTTTGGGTTCGCCAATGGTGCTGGTCGGCACACTCGGAATCTTGCTTCCGCAGCTTGGGTACTTTATTATCCAACTGGTCAATTGATAGTATCAAGAGGCGTATGCATTGGTCCTGAATAATATGGCTGAGTATACCACCATTATTAATTTACTATCCAAGGCAATCTCTTATGAGATCGACTCGTTGGTAGTTTATCTTGATTCTCAATTGATAGTGTCTCAATTAAATAACATTTATCAGGTAAGGGATCCATGTTTATATCGCCAGTATTTAAGGGGTGAGGTGGTTGCAAAGATCATTGGTTATATATTAATTATTTGCACATTCTAAAGATCTCATAATTGGTTAGCTAATTCTATCGCTAATCAAGCATTAGACTGGCATATCAATCATTCATCACAATAAAATCAGCATCAAAAAGTCAAACTGTACATAATATATAATATAATATATAATATATATATATATATATATATATATATATATATATATATATATATATATATATAATATCTATATATATATATAGATAGATAGATAGATAGATATAATCATCATAAAAGAATCTCGAGTGTACATATGTTGTCCAAAAATATACAAAATTGGGACTCAAATGCCCATAATTATGTCCAGCATATCTAATGCCCCAGCTCAGGATGAGCGGCCAAGTAGGTAACTATCGCATTGGCTACACGCCGAAAAGTGCGAACCTAGTCACGTGGCATGCCAACCACATGACACTGCATAACCTCAAGAAGGTCCTCTATAGCATCCATCGGTACTCGACAACTCAGTCTCGTCAAGTGTCGCTGGACGTTGTGTAGAGTCCGTTCTGTCTCAGCAGCCGCCTCTTCGGCTGCTCGGCCGCGTCGTCTGTGCCGCGGGAGTCCATCTGGTCATACTGGCCCAATATCTGGATCATGATCATTATATTAGCCATTTGAATCTCATCAAAAAATATTTTTCAAAATGCATCATTATATTTGAAAATTTCAAAAAAATCATAAAATAAAAAAAATCCTTACCAATCTCACCCCATGCTGCATTTGGCGGTAATGTTAGGTTAGGACCTCCTTGGAAGTCCAGCCCAACATAGGGGTAGTCGTCTACGGCGATGATCTGCTGATCCCACCAGGTGAATAACTCATCGTCAAAAGCAGTCCTAGGAACCTCTCCACCCCCCAGACGTTTCATCAGATCAGCCCACCGGCCCATGCGTGGATCACGTGGGGTGTTGATGGAAACTGCTACCTTGGGGCGGAGTGCGGGAATCTTCTCAAAGAAGAAAGTGCACAAGATAGTCCTGTAGCCAAAGTTTTTGGTCTATCCCCTCTTAATAGAAGTGAGCTAGCTCTTCATGTTGACCAGAAGAGGAGTACACCAGTGAAACACAGTAGTGAGACAATCCACTGCCATGCTCATGGTGAGCCGTGATGCCTGATGCAGCGAGGACGACCCATTCACTCGAGCTATGGTGAACAGGATGATCCTCAGTGATAAACTCGTCACGTGTGAAATAGAGATATGGCTCCCAAATTTCTTGGGATGTCCTGGGTAGTATATCTATACATAGTCCTCTATAGTGAGACTGCTCTGTATCCTGCCTCAGGGCTGTACTACCTCTCCCCTTCAGGAAAGGCCCGTGATAAAATAAATATCCTCCACTTCTACTCTGAGTGGCATTTGATCAATCATGAAGGATTCCTCCTCGACATCCCAATAGTCAATGAGCATTTCAAGCAGTCGTAGATTGGCTTTCATGTTCGGCAGTTTGAAGAATTTGAGCAAGCCACATCCCCGTAAAGTATCCAAGGCTTGAGGATCATTCATAACTTCATTATCCACAGCTGCATGTTCTCTTTCACGCCATGTGATTGGCATCCTGAGAAGAAATTGAGTTTCAACCGTTAGTTTTTGATTAAAATTGGTTCACGGCGTATGCGTGGGTTACTGTATACATAGTTGCGTATAGGGCCCGCGTGTACGTGGGTTTCATGTTACCAACCCGCATATACGCCGCGGTGAAATTTTGAATAATAGTTCAACGATGAAACATCAATGAAAAATCCTAAAAATTAATTGTAAGCTAAGTGTAAGAGTTACCTGGAAGATTTTGAAGAATTTGAACGATCAAATTTGGCACATGGGAAATTTGCTCCTTTGGCTCCAAAAATTTGCTCTCCAACTCAATTGGTAAAAATGGTGAGTCCAAAATCCCTTTTATAAGTTTTGAAAATGAATTTTTTTTTCAAAATTTCATTTTGTTTGGTCTCATGTAACTTTTAACTTGGGAGCTTGGAATGTCGAGAATGGTTTGTTTTTTCAGGACATTTTCGACATTTTCGACTTTTTCGAGATGGTTCCATGACTACCGACCCGTCATGGCAGGTATCATTTTTTCACTGGCATATAGGTTAGGGACATCATTTTTCCGTTGCATCATGCATACTAGCCTCCATCTGTCGATACATCTTCCATAGGGTCGATCCCATCGTTATGGTTCGTAAGCCATCTTCACTCGCCGATTTTTTAAAATCATGACACGAATGGTAGAGCCATCCTTTACATGGGCAATCGTAGTTAGCACCTCACTGACATTTGTTGCCCATGCTGCTTCAATTTGAGTAGGCTTCGGGAGACCTCTGTAGTCCTGCCATGACTTATGCGTTGAAGACTCATTCCTCTTAGCTTCTTCACTTTGTTCTGGCCTTATACCCTAGAGGCTCCTTTGTGTTGAGTTGTACTACTGCATTGCATGTTGACCATTTGCACCTTTTGGCCTAGAGCCGGCTTCACTTGGACTCATGTTTGTTGATATTTTCTATTCGGAGAAAGATAGGCAAAAATCTCTGTAGGTGACAACAATAGACATTTTGTTGCTAGATTAACTCCAGTTTATTGGGAGGGAGTTAATGCATCCTAAATTTGAGTTGAGAGGATTTATGAGGTAGTTAGATCCTCTTTTCTATATAACAGGCAACCATTCGGATGGTTTGCTAAGAGGGTGAGAGTTTTGTGAGGTTTTCATTATGTAATCTCCTGATTTGATTAATAAATTGTTGATGCCTATGTTGTGTGGACGTAGCCCAGATTGGTTGGGTGAACCATGTTAAATTCTTGTGTCTTTATGTGCATGATTGAGCTGTTGTGTATTTTGTTTAATTAGTTGAGCCTCTGATCTCCAACAAGTGGTATCAGAGCAAGTTGGAGGTGCTGGTGCTGAGAGGATTCTCTACGTGTGTGGATGATTAAAGACTGGTTGTTTCCTGGATCGTCTGCTGGTAGCGTGCGTGGAGGTATTCAACTACTGTGTGGCCGTGTTGGACTGTTGTCCAACCTGAGAAAATATTAAGTTCGTTACATACCGATTGTGCGTAGTAGGAGTATGCTGATACTAGAATCTGCATGGCGCAGCTGGAGCGAGTGCGTGGAAGTATTTCATCTGCGTAGAGACTCCAGAACCGGTGGTATTATATTGTGAGGAGACGTGTTGGAGGGTGTGTTTGATTGGAAGTGCTCTGGTGCTGGTACGTTAGAACGCCGATCTGTTGCTGGTGCGTTAGAGAACCGATCTAGTGCTGGTGAGTGGATTGTTGGTAGATTTTCTGCGTGAAGAGTTGGTGCGTATTGATTGTTTTTCCTGCTGAAAATAAAACATATACACACTTACTCTGGCCAACCATTTCCTGCGTATTGATTGGTTTTGAACTGCTGGCCAACCATTTCATAGCTGCGTATGAAAGATTAGTGTGTGTGCTGGTGTTGTTGGTACGTATGATTGTGTGTGATAACTGTTAAATGTGTTGCAAATACATCTGTTCCAAATATAAAGCAACACCCGTTCCACATCTCCATGCCACCATAAACATGATGCCATCGTTGAATTAAAGGATGGATGCCGTGAAATATGTGACTTGTTTTATATTTCCCCATATCATATACGGTTAACCTACCAATGCCTTTAACCATGTGTGAAGGCCACATTCACATCTTATTGTTATTAAAAAAGGTTTCCATTATTTATTGAAAGGGATGTATCACTTTTGAGAAAAGTTCGATATATGTCCATAACGAGGGACACATATTACTTGATGTTGATAACTCAATTCCAATGCACTTATGGGAAGTTTGATACTCAATTTTTTTGCAACTTGGTGGTAGTATATAGTTGCATGAAACTTGTTTTTCCTTGAACGCATTATGATAAACTAGCACTTACATTGGTGTGTAGTTTTGATGGTTGGTATGTGGGTTGATTGCTGGCGCATGGTTGCATGAAAGGGATGTATTACTATTTAGTTTGATAATCAGTTTAAACTGTAATTTTGCACAGAAATAAGTTATTTTTTTTGTGTGTAAAACCAAAGGCAGAAAGGCATAGGCAATTGTTTTTTAATTTCTGGTTAGTTTTGGAGATTATTGTGTTTTTTGCTGATACAAAATGGCGAAAACTCAAAGTGCCCGGTTTGAAATTGAGAAGTTTAATGGCAAGAATAATTTTGAGATATGGAAGGTGAAGATGCATGATTTGCTTGTCCAACATGGCATGGCAAAGGCGTTGTTGGGCAAGTCCAAATAGCCTTACGACATCATAGATAGTGAGTGGGCCGAGATGGATGAAAGAGCGATTAGTGCTATTCGACTGTGTCTAGTTGATGATGTCCTGTTTAATATTGTGTCGGAGACAACAACTGCTAGTTTGTGGATGAAACTAGAGAAAATGTACATGACCAAATCCTTAACCAATAGGATTCTCCTGAAGCGACAGTTGTACGGTTTGCGAATGAAGGAAGGTACAT
>APFE031172883.1:230626-254847 GCA_000404065.3 Pinus taeda
TGAAAGGTTTGTTTGGTGAATTTGGTAGGTTGCAGGACAGCATCAAGTTATTTTGTGACAGTCAAAGTGCAATACATTTGGCTAAGAATCCGGCCTATCATAGTAAATCAAAGCATATACTGATCAAGTACCATTTTGTAAGACACGTTATCACTGAAAGGGGAGTCTCTCTGGAAAAGGTGCATACAAAGGAGAATTGTGCAGACATGTTCACGAAACCAGTTTTGTTAGAGAAGCTACGTTGGTGTTTGGCTTCTCTTGGCTTGCATAAAAGATAAAATAATAATAACAGGGCATCTTGCTAATTGTTGTCAAGGTGGAGATTGTTGAGATTTTCTGTTTGGAGTAAGATAGGCAAAAATCTCTGTAGGTGATAACAATAGACATTTTGTTGCTAGATTAACTCCAGTTTGTTGGGAGGGAGTTAATGCATCCTAAATTTGAGTTGAGAGGATTTATGAGGCAGTTAGATCCTCTTTGCTATATAACAGGAAACCATTCGGATGGTTTGCTAAGAGGGTGAGAGTTTTGTGATGTTTTCATTATGTAATCTCCTGATTTGATTAATAAATTGCTGATGCCTATGTTGTGTGGACGTAGCCCAGATTGGTTGGGTGAACCACGTTAAATTCTTGTGTCTTTATGTGCATGATTGAGCTGCTGTGTATTTTGTTTAATTAGTTGAGCCTCTGATCTCCAACAGTGTTTAAGCCAACTTTTGACCATGACGACTGCAAAATCAACCTTGCATACCTTTGACTTCTGTAACTTGACACACCTTGACCCGTGGAAGGAAGATACTTTTGAGTGTCACTGACCAGTTTTCGCCTCCTTGCATTGAGCATAGGAATGTTCCATTCCCAGGAACTAGATCATCTGTTTCATCAACACTCGTTCTTTCCACTATACCATAGCACTCTTTTATTCTTTTTCGAGCTTAACAGAAAAAGACAAAGAAATTAAATATTCCAAAAAGAGCAGGAACGGGACAGTATATCCATTTATTATTGGCAGCTAGAGTGAGTCATGTCGCCCTTGAACAAAGCACTCAAAACAAAGTCTCCTCCATTTGGGCGGGATTTAGTTTGACTTAGGTACGCTGTAACCTTGTTATTAAGTCATTTTTCCCCCTATTGGTTATCTCTTCCAATCATATGGAGGGTTCGTTCGTGCCTCCTGCATGACAAACTTATACAGAGTCATCATATGCTACCATATAGTCACATTGTGTCGTGCTTTTGTTCAAGGGAAGTTAGCTTGAGTCAGCCTCTCTGCGGTGTCTCTTGACTCATTTTTCAGTCAGCCATCCTGGTTGTCAGTGTCATGTCTATCATCACATCAGTTATATTGGTCCTTTACTCGTGCCAGTTTGAGAAGGTCTCCGTTGAATTCTTGTTGGCAGGTCTTGTCCTTATCGACAACAACGTCTTGCTCTGAGGACAGACCTAGAGCTGCACCCTAGCCCTATTTTCATTATTGATAGGTCACCTTGTGCTCAACATCGATTAGTATCATGGGTCTTTGATTGAGTGGTTTCCCTTGTGTTCGACGTCAGCTTACATTATCACACATTGGGATTCGTGTAGTACCTTGGTTTCCATTTGACCCTATTGGTGGATACCTCTCCTCCGTGTCAGCTTTCATTATTGTTTGGTTCAGAGGGTTTTTGCCATGCGCTAGCCACATCTTGTGTACACCGGAAACGTACTTCGGTTGGGTTACTACATCTCTTTTGTCTAATTCCTTCCACATTATTGGCCTACGGGTTACACTCGCGCTAGATTGATGAAGGATGCCTTAATGCCTTCCTTCTAGCGGATCTTTCCCTGTTGACGTTGATTCATTGCTCTGGGGCAAAGATGTAGAGTCCATTTTGCAGTACCTTGGGGTTTGTAGTCATTAGTGGTAGATCCTTCACTATCGACAGTGGGAAACCATCATTGTCTCCTGATCGATAGATTCTTACAGGTGTTCAACTTCAGCTCATCTATTCGCACTTGTTGGTTTGTATTGGGTACCTTGACGCTCATTATCATTATCAGTGAGTGGTCTCGCATTTGTTAACGGTATACATCAATGACCGGTAATCAAATGATTTCTCACATGGTCGACTTCAGATCATTTATTACCATGGTGTAGAAATGTACCACGGCGGTCGGTGAAGACCTCAGGTTGTATCAGCATTCATTGGTTCACTTGACAGTTGCTCCTATTGCTGCTAGTTGATACCGCTCCACCTTATATGTTGCAGTCAGTCATGGTGACATTCTATATGCTGGCACCTGAGTTTGCAGTGTAGTACCATCCTTTTCCATCATGTTCAGTTGGTACCTCTTGGGATCAGTCTTTGATATCAGTGATCCATTGTATTTCTCAGCATCATTGATAGTTTTATATGTGATATTTAGACATGTACTTGTTCGATCATGATCAGATGATCCATTATGTATTTTCCAGTCATTTATACTTGTATATTTAGCGGATCCTCTTTTACTTGATATGTGGACATGCTTTGCTTTCTCTGAGCATGGGTATGCCTGCCTCAGACAATGTTTTTTTCTAATCTCCTTTTGTGGCTTGGCAGGCTGAATTCTGGTGAAGTACTCCTCGGCTTTTGAAAAATTTCCTTTCCATGTACTTGCTTAATATATTTCGGCCATCATGTACCCCTTCTGACCTCATATATTAGGGGGCATCTGTTATAGCTCCAAATCTCACTATTATGGGTTTGTGATGCTGCACTCATGGCCTAGGGAAACCCCTCCTTCCAGACCTGGTCCCAAATTTAAAAAACAGTGTTTTATTCCTTGTACGAGACATTCCCCTGAGTTAAACGCGTGTATACGCGGGTAGGCATATACCCAACCCGCGTATATGTATTAAAACACATAAAAAATACAAAAATCCTTATTTTCGAGCGGAGATCACGGGTTTTACCTGCTGATCACCTGTTAGTGCCCGTGGCCCAACTATTCCCAACCAACTACTAACTAAAAAAATACTTTGGGAGTGGTATAAAAAGACATCAAAGGGAAGGCCTAAAGGAGGAGAGAAGAGAGAGAAAGGTTATTATGCTGAGATTTTTCCCCTGACCAGGTTTGAAGACCCTTGTGCCTTCTACACTTCCCCCATTTGTACAGGAAACACTTGTTTCCTTGTGAGTTGATGTCCATCCACTAGTTATGGCATCATGGAGTGAGTCTTGGAAGGATATATGCTAAAGGCTTGAGGCTGGACGGATTCGGAAGGAAGCTTTTCTTGGAGCCTACAAAAGGTTACTGAGCTGATATTAATCCTTTTGTAAATTCTATTTGTCTGTAATAAAGAAACACGTCTTGGTTCCTGATATGATTCTTCTTTATGTTTATGATGTTCATGTTTGAATTTCATATGTGAATGGTTGTTTAAATTTCATAACTAACTTCCTTCTTTTATAACATAAAGATGATTTATTTATAAGTCTTTGTCCATATACTATTGTATTCTTTGGAATTGGTTGTTTTACAGGACAAAGGAGCGAAAGGGACTTGAAGAAGGGTTTGGAACCTTGAGGAACTTCTCGAACGTAGGACCTGAGGTATGCCCTTCTTACTTTAGAATTTTCTTATTATAGCATATTGGCTATGTGAATGTGTGTTTCTCTATTTAGACAACTTTTAGTCTGCTAGGGCTTCCACCCAAAAGCCCTAGGGGAGCAAATCGCTCAACATATACATGCATGGTTTGATTCAACAATTTAGATCAACGACACCTTTTACAACTTCTCTGCACTTTCTTATGCTTGGCTGGAGTGTATCGACACAAACAGGGAACTCCATTGAAACAGTAAGACCTACCCTGGGTTGACAATTAATGTTGCAGTCTAAAGTTAATTAAGGTTGATTAAAACAACATTACACATTTTCACATATCAAGAAATTTATCTCAGATGCAACTGATTTTTCCAAATTTCAACAAATATTTTTCTTCTCTACACTTTTGCTTATGATACCTCTCTCATCGATGTGCTTACACAAAAGGATGATAAGAATAATTAGCGACCAATATCTTTCATGAGTGCCAACCTTCAAGGACCCTCACTCAACTACTCCACCATTGAAATAAAGCTTATGAAGTCTACAAGGTGGTGAAACATTTTCAACCCTATCTCTTGCAAAAACACTATATTATCTTTGTGCTGCATCCAAAGGTCAGATCATTATTTGTTCAATAAGAGGCGGGTGAAAGAAGCAGAATTGGATGCTTGGTTTGCAAGAGTATGACTTAGAATTCAATCTAGTTGACACGATTAAGGGCCATGGTCTTTGTTGATTAGTAGCAGAAGTAATATATGTAAAAGAAGAATATCCATATGGATGGGAGCATGAAATCAAAATATATAATGTTGAGCAAGCCTCCCCCACTACCATTACAAACTCTTGGTACATGGATGTGCACTAGTATTATGAGAATGCCACCTTTCACTCTCACTTATCCACATGACAAAAGAGGGAACTCAAGCTAAAGAGTTATCTTACTAGTTGATGCATGGAGTATTTTTCTGAAAGCACCATAATATAGTTCTTCTCAAGTGATTAGAAGTGCACAATTCATAAAAAGTATTGTGTGATCTCTAAGACGGACCAGTTGCAGGACACTTTGCAAGTGACACAACTACACATAAGGTTATGTGGATCAGTTTCTATTGACCCACATTATTCAAAGATGCTCATGCCTATGCCCACAAATGGAATCATATTGAAACATTTAGCTAATTATTATCCACATGGAAATGGTCTTGTTGAGTATATAAATAAGAACCTCATCTGCATTATGAAAAAGAAAATTTTCTCTAAATAGAGGAATTAACACTCCGCTTTGGTGAATACCTTATGGGCTAACCAAGTCACATTGAAACCCTATCTAAATACATCTCCTTAATTCCTAGTGTATGTCAAAAATTCCACCCTACCCCCAAACATCTACCTTCCTACCCTTAAGCTTTCACTGGAATCCTAGGGAAAGCCCTGCTTATTGGTTTAGCATATGATAGACACCCTTCACAAGCTACACGAAGAAAGGAAAAAAGAAAAAGAAAAATTCTCACTTCACCAGATTTGTATCAAGAGGTGGTTCGACAAGAAGTCTAACGAGAAGAATGAATTTAGTGTGGGTGACCTAGCCTTGAAGTGGGAAAAATCCCGAGAGGACAAAGGCAAACACACTAAGTTCCAATTCTTGTGGTTCAGACCATTCACCATACACAAAAAGGTTGGCCAACACACATATTGTTTTCAATCACTAGATATGATAATTGAATCTCTTCCCATTAATGGTCAAGAATTCAAACATTATTCTCAATGATGATTTGGGTTTGTGCCCTGCCCTATGTACATAATTTATTTTCTTGTTGGTTTTTTTGTTGGTCTTGTTTTATTTTCCTTTGTGTAAATAAGCGTCATGAGTGAACATTTTTTATGGCTTCTTTGCATGTGGATGAATTAAAAAGTGTATTGTGACACCATACTATTTGGCTAAATTTCAGTCCTCCTTCCTTATTTTGGTTACATCCTTTGATCGATGAAGATCTGATGGAAAATATGATCTATTCATAAGGATGGTTTTGGTCAAACCATGATACTTGTGTCTATTTTGGAAACCTTATGGCACTCTTGGTTTCGTTTTTTGGTGCATTCACACTTATCGAATTAGTAGATGAGGAAAAGGGGAAAAATCTAAATGAACAAACCTAAACTAGAGGTATTTATATGATTCTCTGAAGGAACAACCTCTGCTTCTCTTAATAGGTCATGATCCCTCTTCTTCCCACAAAATGAATAAGTGCCAATGCACAATACTCTTAAATATATAAATAAAGGTGAAGGAAGAGAAAGGATTCTCGCACAGAGACGTGAAGAAAGAAACTCCACTGGGGTACTATCCAGGCTCACTGGAAGTAGAGCTATGCGTGTGTTTCTGAAGTGACTCTGTTGGGGTATTGTCTAGGCCTACTGGTAGTGGAGCACCACCAAAGATGAAAAATTATACTCTAAAAATCTAAAGTTCGTAAACTTCACTACAATTTCTGATTAGAGACATTGCGATATTTATGAATCTTATGCATACATTCAATAGATAAAGGCACAAAGGGGACCATGTTTACTCATAGGGAAGTGGGGAAGCCAAAGTGATCTGGAATTCTGGATTGCATAACCAAGACAAAGAAGTTGAAATTCTACCAGTCTGTTGCCAAGAATTTTCATTTGTAACACCCTCGTCCCACATCTACCCAAGTAAACAACCAACTTGGGTAAACATGTGATGAGAAGTTACTATGATATGAGTTGACTCCCTATGTTTCAGTTAAGGAAGTGGAATCGAAAGAAATACACCATGCTATACCTTCTGCACCTACTACAACATTCCTAGAATGCATCCTAGTCATTCCCTTGACAAGTCCCTTGGTCCCACTAAGTTTTAGACCATTCAACCCATGGATTCTCCCTTGATATGAACAAGGGTGTGTCTGGGAAGCTCCATACACTCATATAACAAGACATGCTTGCATTGGGGGAGTTTTTCTCTTTAGAATTGTGCCTATCACTCCATGATTTTCCACTTTTCAAGCCCATAATCTAGGACACTACCTAGAAACCCCTGTAGCTTTTAGAATCCATAATTTACATATTGAAAAGACATAAACATCAAAAACTGACTCTAGGACTAGCCATGACCATCCCCAACTGGGACTGACATTATGTCAGACACTTGGCATCAATGAAATCTACATGGCTTGAAAACAAGGCAGAGTAGAAATGACTGATAACTCATATGAGACTTGATAGAAAGGATCACCACCCTCTTCTCTTAAATTTTTTGACATATGAATTAGATCTTGCATCCATTATCCTTTCAGTTACAAGTAAATACATGAAATAACCATGACAATAACTAGTCATATAACCATGCTTATAACCAACATTAAACCATGAAAATAACAATGAGATAAAACCCATTAAAGCCACATATTAACAAGTCCAAAAGAAAGAAAACTTATATTTTATTAAATTGTAGACATGGCTAGACCAAATATTTCTTTCAACCAGTCATCTCCATGCCATATTCCAAGCATGAATGTGGGATTTCATGGATAAACCAATCCAAAATAAACTAAGGGAATCTAGAGGCTAAACCACCTCTATCCTCACTAAACCGTGATCTCACCAAAATTGGCAGTGAGATCACAAAACCAAACCAAGCTTGGAATGATTCCAGACACCATCACTCTCCTTGAGGAATATTCCATATCCTTGTTTCTCAGGATTTACCGAAATCCACACCAGATCACTAGGCCCTAAACCGAGACACTAATCTCTAAGTATTTACTACAATCAACACCAGATCACTAGCCCCTAAACCAAGAATCCACCCTCAAAATTTACTGTGTATCCCGCCAAAACTAGGTAAGGGATTCCTATGCCTTTGGGAATTTTCTTAAGACCACCTCCACCCTAGAATCCAAAATTGCCCGGATCTCGAAAACTGAGAAAACAATCTGATCACACCATGGCTATCCAGAAAAGGGCAAGGCAAGGTTCAAAATACTTTCATAACCTAACAAAACCATGCCACCAAAAACAAGAGAATGATATATCAACATGCAAAGCCATGCATGTCAAAACCAACTAGGAAATCACACATGAAATATGTTACCTACAAGTATTCCTACTAAAGTGTCTTGATCCTGCTCTTCCTAGCTTTATCTTTGCTTTTCTTTCCTTTACTTTTCCTTCCTTTTCTTGCTTTTCCCTTTCTTTCTCTTGAGACAGAATGCTCCAAGAAAAATTTGTGTCCAAGAGCGAGAGAAGGAGAGAGAGAATAATGAGAGATTTGCAAAACTAAACTAACCAAAAGCCATGAGCTGATCCTAAGAAGTCGTTTTATTAATAAGGCCTCTATTCTCTTTATTTTCCATTATTTTCCTTCAATTTCCTCCTCACATGTAACATGTGACCTTTGACCTCCCTTTTCTACAATTTTCCTTTATTTTCATAAATAAATGTGCCAAAAATACCTTTTTTCCTTTTTAATGTCTTTGCCAATTTCCCTTAGTCATAAACACATCTAGTTATTCCCACTAGGATTTCTTCTCCCAACATTCATCTTGAAGTAAGTGTCCCTTAACTGTGGTCTTATTATTCCTTTATTAACTTTATTACATGAACTTTTAACCAGGGTTTGTTACAGACCCCTCCCCCTTGGGGAACAAAATCCTCAATGTTAAACCACACAAAGACCTCAGAGAAACCGCTTAAAAACAAGCATACTTCTAATGGAGCTTTATAACTTAGCTCGTTGCAGTATTTACAATGAATGACCTAGTCAAAATAAAGGAAAATATCATGACAACATGACAACATAACAACCATACCCCTTACTAGAGCTTTATAACTTATCTTATGGTGGTATTTACATCCATATACATATTTATATGTATCAAAACATTAGCAAAACATGTGCCAAACATATATGAAACATCTTACTAAAGCTCCTTTGCCTCCACTAACAAAAAAGTAAGGATACATGGCTTGCATCATCTTCCATCTCTCATGTAGCTTATTTGGCCCAAAATGCTTCCACTACACTTTAACTTGCTCTATGGATCTATTCTTGATTACGAACTGCTTCTGTTGCAATATGCACCGAGGCTCGAGCTAGAATTATCCGTCTCGCTCCACCTGCAAAACATACCGATCAATAGCATGATCAGCATCCTTTATATACCTCTTAAGCAATGAAACATGGAAAACATCATGGACTTTCAATGTTGGAGGTAGTGCAAGTTGATAGGCCATTGTTCCAATCCTCTCAAGGATCTCAAAAGGCCTGCAATACTGTAGTTCCAACTTGGCATAGGATCCAATCCTCAAAGATCTCTTATTTGGCTTGATGCACAAATATACATGCTCCCAAACCTAAAACTCCTTAAAATCCCTATGTTGGTCAACATAAATCTTCTGTTTATCCTCTTCTGACTTTAGATTCTTATTTATAACCTACATTTCCTATTCTATGTTTGCCAACATATCCGGTCCAATAAGTATCCTATTCACTGGATCACTCTAGCTGATGGGAGTATTATAACTTCGCCCATACAGTTCCTCGAAAGGACTCATCCCCAATGACTCCTGATAACCATTTTTGTATGGAAACTCAACCAACGAAAGATAGTCCTCACATCTTCTCTACTAGTGCATCATGTACATCCTCAGCATATCCTCCATGATCTTGTTGACCCTCTCTATCTGTTCATATGTCTGTAGATGATACATTGTATTGAAGGCCAACTCTATACCCAAACCTACAAATAACTCCTTCCAAAACTTGGAAGTGAACTTCGCATCCCTTTCCAACACAATATTCTTTGGAACACCATGTAATCTTATGATCTCCATGATAAAAACTTGTTCCACCACACTATATGAAAATGTAGTCTTCACTGGAATAAAGTGAGCTACGTTTATTAAACTATTGACCAAATATAAACATGTTGTCTCACTATCCTTGGAAGACCTGTAATGATATTCATGGAAATTACCTCCCATTTCCATTCCATAATCGAAATAGGCTATAGTAGAACACTTGGATGCTTACATTCTACATTTACCTGCTGACAATCCAAATATCTAGACACAAATTTTGCCACTTCCTTTTTCATATTTAGCCAATAGTATAACTTCTTCATCATTGTTAATGTATTATAATATATTGAGTGACTTGATTATGGATTTATGTAAAACTCCCTCAAGATAAGGTTCTTTAGTTGGCACCAATCTGCCACATTGATCTTGTCCTTGAATCTCACCAAACCATTTGTTGTGAGGAGATAGTCTACATCCTGATCATCTGTATGTATACCTATATTTGTACCTATACCTATACTTTTACCTGTACATATACCTATACTCTACTGTAACCTATGCATAATATCCATACACTTCTCATCTCACTGTCTTGCCAGCAAGATTATATATATTGTAACTCTATCCCATAAGAGCTCATAGTTACTATATGATTCACCTGTTCATTCATACTAAGAGCATATTCAACCCAGTTCTCCTTTCCCTGACTGTATCTAGTCTCGAAGTCAAACTCACTAAGGGTATCCAATGATATATCTTGCTTGGCATTTAGATTTGTCTAGTTAAACAAGTATCTCAACCTACTGTGATAGCTCATCAATACAAATCTCCTGTTAAGAAGATAATGCCTTAACACTTTCAAGGTGTGAATAATAGCTTCCAACTCAAGATCATGAGTCACATAGTTTTTCTCATGCTCATTCAACTTCTTGGACTTATAGCACACCACTTGTCCCTCTTTCATAAGGACTCCACCAAGTCCTCTTTTACATGCATCTGCACACACTACAAACTCTTTATCTGAATCTACAATTTTAAGGACTAGATCATTGGTCAACAACTCCTTCAACTACTCAAAAATAGCCACACATTCTTATGTCCATTCAAACTTCTTACCTTTCCTCTGCAAGGATTTCATAGGATATGCAATGCATGACAAGTTCCTAATGAACCTTCTCTAGTAACTTGCCAATCCCATGAATGATCTCACCTAATCCAAATTCTTAGGAGCTTCCTACTCCATGATGGCCCTTATCCTTTTTGGATTTGCTGCTATGCATTCCTTGGAAACAACATGTCCCAAGTAATGCACCTCTATCTAAAATAAGTTACACTTGCTAAGCTTGGCATACAACTTATTCTCTCTCAGCAATCTCAACACCACTGCTAAATGGTCGACGTGTTCTTCTTCATTCTTGGAATATATCAAGATGTCATCAATGAATACAATAACAAACTTATCCAAATAACGAAGTAACACTCTATTCATCAAACACATAAACTTAGTTGGGGAATTAGTCAGACTGAATGGAGCTACAAAAAAATCATAATTCCCGTATCTGGTACTAAAGGAATTCTTGTATATATCCTCTTTCTTGATGCGTACTTGATGGTATCCTTATCTCAATTGATCAAACAAATCACCAATCCTCGGCAATGGGTACCTATTCTTGATCTTTATCTTGTTCAACTACATGTAACCAATGCAAAATTTGAGAGTACCGTATTTCTTCTTTACGAACGACACTGGTGCACGCTAAGGTGATACACTTGGCCTAATTTATCCCTTGTCAAACATCTCCATTAACTGAAATTTCAATTCTACTAGCTTTGTGGTACTCATCCTGTAAGGTTCTTTTGAAGCTGGTGCTACCGCTGGCACCAACTCAATAGATAAATCTGCTTCCCTATGAGGAGGTAACTTCAAAATCTTTGTTAGACACACATCTTGATACCATTGCAATATAGATTAACTCTTGAATATTTCTACATCATCAACATATTTACCATTGTCACTAGATATATGCACTATAAAGATCACACAACCTTTTATGTAACCACGCCTAGCTTACTTAGTGGTAACGATCCTCATTGATGTCGGCTTCTTCTTTCCCTACAAAATTCTCTTTCCCCATTATCATCTAAGCACTCAATGGCATTTTCCAAGAAATACACTTTGGTCCTGTGAAGGTAAAACCAATCCATACCCAAAATCATGTTATATGATCTCAATGGTAGTACATTCAAATGTGTTGTTGTAGGCATACCATTTAACTCAAATGCATAATATCTTACCCAATGGTGAACCCTCTTCTTTGTACCTATAGCCAACTAGACCAACCAAGATTCTACATGCACTTATTTTCTCAAACGACACTTATCCATCATGTTAGGATTAATATAACTATAATTAGATCAAGGATCAATCAAAATAGAAACAACTTGATCAAAAATCTTATCATCCATTTCAATGATAGATGCTTGATGATTTTCCTGCCTGTTGTCCATAGCTTCATAAATTTGAGGAGTTGTATGATCAACATCCCCAACTGTATGCACCTCCTGAGCACTATAGATCTGGGTTCTATCACCCTGATACTATAGACAATCCCTCTTACGATGATGCTTGCCACATATCCAACACTGTAATAGTTCTCTACAATCACCTCTAGTCTGTTTCTCTCCATGTCTCCTCTCCACTAAATTTAACTTCTTGTAAGGAACTACATTTTCTTTCTCACCTACATCTTGAGGTCTTCCTCACTTTGGTGTCCATTTTACTTTAACTTTATCATTTCCTTTCAAGTCATGCTTATGCTCAAATTTTCACTTCAACTGCTAATAACATTGTTTCAGCTTTCAGATGGCCTCCTCCAACAATCTAGGCCCATCGAACTCAAATTGGTCTATGTATCCTTCTAGAAGTCTATTGATGAATCTTTGAACATTGGCCTTATCCTCCTTTAGGTAAGGCACCTATCTCAACAACTCCAATAAAATACTAGTATACTCATCATCTATCATGGAACCCATCTGCAACTCATAAAAATCCTTAGCTCTGTCATCACAGTACATTTCTGACAAATACTTCTTATTGAAGAGCTTCTCAAACTAATTCCATGTCAAGTCATCCTCCTGAATACCTTTAAGATTCTTCACATCCTCTCACCAAATATTCTCTTTCCCTTTAAGACTGAAAGTGGCTATCTTTGCTTTCGCGTTCTCTAAATAATCATGCAATTTGAAGAAACTCCTCATACCAGCCAACCATTCTCTACATCCTATAATTTCTTCATCTCTCCATCGAACGTAGGTGGCTTTGATTTCATAAAATCATACAGAAAATATCCCTTGTCACTCCTCATGTAAGGATGATAATGATGAAAATCATAATGCCTATCAGAACTAGAACTAAAATCGTACCTGTGTCTATCACCCCTCCCATATGGAGTACCCAAGGACCTGCCATCTCTACTCATGTCCTCGCCATATAACATATACTCAACATGAGGACTACTGCCATATGCCTTGTTAGTTTTGTCCTCCCGATCTTGGTTGATCCAAAGTGGTCCATGTCACTACAATTTTGATGAACTCTAGAATCTCACTACATGTTGGCTTGATAGGGCCTCACCTAGGTTCAAAGTTATTTAGCCAAACAAATGCCTATAATACTGGCCCTTTTGGAAATAACTCGTGGAATGTGGACTGAGTTATCACTCGACGTAGTATGGGGGGATACTGGAACCAAGTTTTTGCACACTTGAGATCTCCGAGGGGTCGATTTAGTCTGATTGTGAATATCTTCGCGCAAGTCACTTCGCACACTTTCCTAACCTGCAAGGCCTTCACGCCCTATTATACTCGACTTCGTACAGCCCTAACCAAGGGCCGAGGAGCTTTCACACTACTAAAGCAGCGGTCTGTGCTATTATCCCAAGTCACACTATGGATCTTACTTATCTTCTTATAATAGTTATTTGTCTTCGCATAAACAAATACTTTATATTATATTCACTTATTCAACACATTTATGTAATTTCTCACAACAAATAAATAGTAAACTTGAAATTCATACCCAATATACTTCAATGCATAAAATAGGAAAAGATACAAATAAATATTGTAAACTTCTCTTCATTAATGATTCAATCGGTTACAGACTCAACCTGCTCTGCACACATAGCTGCAGGGGTCCGTGCACTCACCTGCAGACTACTAGGCCTTGGCGCACTTAGCTGCAGGGCCTTCTCCTACTCTACAACCCAAAGAAATGACTTTACACTTAGACTCACATCATTAGATCTTCTTTTGATTACTTCATTCTCCCTTTGCACTTAGAGCCTCACTTTATTTATACAATCCCATGGTCCACAGACCATGGGTAGAATTCTTAAGCCGACTTTACATTATGAAAGTAAGGGTAGACAACCCTATCACTTAATTACAACTTTGTGCTCTACACCTACAAATCACGAAGTCTTTACATCAGACTTTGTCAAAACTTGGGCTTTAAGCCCCAAAAGTTGCCTTGGGGGGATCCCATGCCCAACAGGCCCCCAACACAAACATTGTGACTTTCTCTCGAGTCACTCTATCGATGCACATATATTCACATGGAGACCTCCAAATTCTTCTCAGACTACTGCAAGGTTGGAAACACACTGAGCGGCTGCCTGTTGTATCCCCTGGATGCGCTGTTCGGAGGCTGCGTTGTCCAAAATGCTTCCCTGTATTAGCTCCTGCATTCCCTCCATATGTTTATAGTCCCACACCTCCTTTTAGCTACACAGAACACTAAGACTGTTCTTTTGTCAGCTAGTTAGGTAGTTGGGCCACTCGTGTATGGCTTCGACTAACTGCCATTCACTTTGCTTGGGAAAGGTTCTCTATTTAGCTTTACCAACTACACCACACTTCTATCTGTGACCTCCTTAATAACTTACTATCCCAGCCAATGCATTCTAAATTTTCCTGGGAATTTATCAAACTTACTATCATATAGTAACACCACATCGTTCACCTTGAAGGTGTGCAACTTTATATGTCGATCGTGCCAGGCTTTTTCGCGCTGCTTTTGTACTTGCTGATGGAATCCAACTAAAAACCGTTCCTCTTTGAGCTCCTCCAATTGTGCAAGCCTCTCCTCTACGGCTCCATGGTTTTTCATACCTGTGAGAGCTATTATGCATAGACTAGGCATGATATACTTCATTGGCATTACGAATTCCACTCCAGAGACCAGCTGGAAAGGTGTCTATCTCGTCAGTTTCTTGCATGTCATCCTATAAGCCCACAAAACTACTGGTACATGTAGGTCCCAATCATTTCGCTGTGCATTATATACCCTGTTTAGTGCTTCACACACTTCATTAAATGCTTCTACATGGGTAACCTTCTACACACTCGTTCTTTCCAAACTCTATCATTCCAACTGGAGGGACCATTCATGCAATTGCCTCCCAACCACATGCTTATTGATCATGTTCCCCAATGTGAAGTCCTTGTGCATCCGCGCAAGTTGTTTATCATATGCCTATCACACCTAAATAGATGCACACGCGGCCCATCCCGTATATTGTATTTATCTATTAGTCACATCTTAGGCTTCCCAAAATGCATGCACATCATTCTCCTACATTCACATTAGTCCTCAAAGCTTCCTTAGTGCATACCCCACAACCTCATGGGCATAGCACACAGTATCCACTTAAAAGCTTCAAATCATTGTTTTTCTAGCACCTCCCTTTCAAATATGTCCAAGAAAGCATCTACCTCACCTAATCCATCATAAGTAGGCAAATCCCTTGCTTTTGTTGATACACAATGCAGTGATCTTGTCATCATGTTACATTTTAGCGTGATTACCTCGTGTAACCAGTTTTTCCATCACTCTATCTCTTCATCTGAATCTGATGTATAAGAGCTTTTACGCTCCCACGAGATTCGTCCATCCGCGGTGGGGTTTACCTAGTCTTGCTCTCATGTAGTTATCTGATAGATGAATTCCGAGTCTTCCTCACTTTCATAGTCGCGCACTGGCTTTGTGTAGCAAGATCTTTCTGCAGGGTCCAAAGGTACGACTACATGCAAAGATTTTTTCTCAAAAATCATCTTGCGCTTCTTCAAATTAATCACCCCTTTCATGTCAGTGGCCAAATCGATTCCTAAGAGTGCGGGATAGGGATTGCTATCATCAACAATCACTATCACTTCAAAGTCTACTAGCACGCTCGCCCCTTCAATATCCACAATGATTCCCTGCAATCTCCCAATAGGTGTTATCTTTTTTTGGTTCACCATTTGCAGCTCAATAGAAGACCATTGCAGCGTAGCCTTCCCATGCATTCCCATTTCTTCTTCGGCAGAACGTTTGCATCCGATCCTAGGTCCAGAATTACTTGGTCCATTTCATATTCTCCAATCTACGTGGTCAACCTCATTTCTCTTCCCATCGTTGTCACATTCTTTCTAATCTTCTGGACTATGTGTGATTCTCTTGGCATAGTCCTAACACATCTGTTAATCAGTTCTTGCAATCCCTTTACAACCTTACTGTCACATAGTAGCTTCATGCATGTTTCTAGGAATGTTGTAGGAATAGATGGTTCCATTCTTGGCTCTAATCTACCTTTGCTTCCTAAAGTGGAGGCATCAACGAAGCTCTTTTTAGCTTCCATGAAGGTTTCCTTAGAGCATTCCAAATCAAACTTTGGTTCTTTCATCAGAGCCTTGCAAACCCAAGTACTATCTTCGGGTTGTTTTCATTTATGATCTCTTGTCATAATTCCACTTTAGAGCACAATGTTGACATTTGGATCTTCCTTGTGCAGCTCATACCTCATCATCTACAAGTTCTGAGTCAGGGGAGGTTGGAGCACTTCCTTGTCGCGCAACCTAGCTATCAACATAGGACAATCCTCTGATCAAAAAAGGTAGAATACAAACATGATGGATGCATTGGATTCATTAAATCATGGGCATAATGTCCTGACCCTTCACAATTGTGGCATATCAGCTGTCTGTGACCTCTTCCATGTCCTCCTCCACCTCGGCCTAGTCCGTACCCTTGAAATTTGGTTCCTGCCTCAACTGCATTCTAGGAAGGGGCCGCATTTTAGCCTGAACCCTGTAGGTGGGAGTTCTATCCATCATCAGCTCATAGCTTCTACAAGTGTGCTCATCATGTCCAACCGATATAAAAAAATTATAGAACAATTGTTGAAAATTTTGCGTGTGCTTCTGTAACAAATGGCAGTTGTCCATAGCATCCTTTCCTCCTATTTGACAAATCACACACCACAAAGTAGGCATCGCAATAGGTTCTTCTTGTGCCTCTGGTCTTAATGACATAAGTCCTCCTCCTATGAGCTGATTCATGAACATTGGGTAGTGGTCCTTGTCATGTCCTTGACCCTTACATTTAACACACCATAACTCTTCATGCACTTCTAGTTGGGATGTACTGTCCTATTTCACTCTCTGCATCTCAAGGCATAAGTTTTTCAACTGTTCATGGATATGCTGAACTCCCAGGTTAGGATCCTATATTAGGGTCTCATGCAGCCTCATTGAGATCTCTAGGGCTTCTACCTAAGTCATTAACCTCTATTGTGATAGTGCATTCCTCAAATGCGGCATTAGTGATGCTACAAACCATTCACAATGCTGTCCATCCATCAAAGTCATGTTAGCTGTGTGAATTATGCACTTGATTTTTTGATCCAACTCCCAAGGAGTCTCACTTGGTAGAAATGTGATCTCTTTGAACCCAATGATCGACTGCACCTCTGACTTCAACCTGCTAAATTCTTTGTTCAATGCAATTTGGATATCTGTGATCACTGTGTTCGGATTGTCATTAGAATGCTTAATATACCAGGTCAGTGCGTGATCCTGCAAAGCACTGTCGAGTGTTGTTTTCTTTATATTATCATCTGTAACCCCCTGCACTTCCCATATGGCTCTTATCATGAACCAAAAATAGTCTAGATCTTCATTTCCCACTCCCTTGCACACAAGCAACTTTATCACGCTTGCCATATTTACTCACGGTGGTGGCGGAGGCAATACAGGTGAAGATGGAGGTGAAGGCATTGAAGTTGGTGGTGGTGTGGGTGGGGGTGGTATGCATGGAATCCTCTGCATTATCAAATTGGTTGTACTTCACGACGAGACCTTCATGAGCTCTTCCTCATCCCCTCGTGGAGGTCGAATCAAAGGGCTATTCTTTGGTCCCTTACTTCATTTGTTTCTGTATGTTTTTCCACTTTGCATGGCTCTGGACATCAAGGTAATTTCATAACCCTCTTTTCACACAATTACATTTTAATCCAAGTATTCAGAGACTTTACGTACTTACCTCATGGTCCTTTGAGAAATCATTGCTCAGCCTCGTGATAGCTAACTAAAGTATCTACGGTGAACTCAATAATGAATCCACCTATAACTCGATCGAGCCATTGATCAACAATGCACATGATCTTATCCTTCGATGCTTCCAATCTACACACCAACTCCAGGGTGCACACAATAGGATTGTCAAGCTTCCACTTTCCTTGGCTATCTACTAGCTTTGTGATTCACTTGTAAAACTTAGTAGGGAAAGATGCAAAGAAAATTTCATGGATCTTTGTGTACAAGTAGGGAAAGATGCAAAGAAAATTTTGTGGATCTCTATGTACACGTAGCAGTCAAACCAATTTTCCTTTGATAGTCGCAATTCTTGTTCTCTTGCGCTGCGAACTCAACCAACCTTCAATTTCATTCCTAGTTGGATTCTAATGATAAGACATCAGACATCTCTATTCATATTCCGGTCTTGGCAACAGAACCATTTGTTGGCTTGATGGGACCTAACTCAGGTTCGGAGTTATTTAGCCAAAAAAATCTATGTACTATTGGCCCTTTCGGCAATAGCTCGCAGAGCACAGACTAAGGTCTCACCTGAAGCAGTATGGGGGGATGATGGAACCAAGTTTCCACACCCTTAAGATGTATGAGGGGTCGATTTAGTATGAATGTGAATATATTTGTATAGGTCACTCCGCACACTTTCCTGACCTGTGAGGCCTTTGCGCCCTGTTATAATCGACTTTGCGCAACCCTAACCAGGGGTTGAGGAGCTTTCATGCTACTAAAATGGAAATCTGCACTATTTTCCAAAGTCACACCATAGATCTTACTTATCTTCTTATAATAGTTAATTGTCTTCAGGTAGACATTATACTTCATATTATATTCACTTATTCAACACATTCATATAAGTTTGTGCAACAAATAAACAGTAAACTTGAAATTCATACCTAATATACTTCAATGCATAAAATAGAAAAAATACCCAGAAATATTGTAAACTTCTCTTTATTAATGCTTCAATCAGTTATAGGCTCAACCTTCCCTACAAACTCAACTGCAAGAGTCCATGCACTCAGCTGCAGGACTACTAGGCCTTTGTGCACTCAACTGTAGATCCTTCTACTACCCTACGACCCAAAGACACGACTCTACACTTAGACTCAATGCTTCATCATTAGATCTTCTCTTGATTACTTCATTCTCCCTTTACACTTAGAGCCTTGTTTTATTTATACAATCCCATGGTCCGTGGACCATGGGTAGAATTCTCAAGCTAACATTACATTACGAAAGTAAAGGAGGACAACCATATGACTTAATTACAACTTCACACTCCGCACCCACAAATGGTGGAGTCTTTACATTGGACTTAGTCAAAACTTGGGCTTTAAACCCTAAAACTTACCTTGGGGGGATCTCGCACCCAACAATACATTTATCTCTACTTATTTCTCTTCTACCAATGCGATTATGTCACTGTCTACCTTACAAATCCTTATTTTTTCCTTCAATCTTCTTAATGTGTCTGCAAAATCAGAATATTTCCCAACACCATGTTACTCATTTGATCTATAGGGAGAGTCTCGAGAACTGTATTCTACCATCTTATTGGTCATCTTTGATATTCTCCCTGCAAGGTATATCATGCAAGCTAAACCAAGTTAGAATAAACCAGCATACCTTAGCATATTTTGGGGAGGATACCTCATCTGTAGGATCAAAAAATAAACATAGTACATGTATAACATAATCATGACAACATATAGAAATATAACACATAAGCATATAAGCTTATAACCATCATTCTAGCTAGAGTCCATTCATCAATGCATCACCATTATTATCTTATTTAGGCTTGACCCAGGTTCAGAAGAGTTATTTAGCCAAAAAAAACCTGCAGCTACTAGACCTTTCGGCAACAACCCATGAAGTGTGGACTAAGGTCTCACCCGAGGTAGGAGGGGAGGGTACTAGAACTAGGTTTCTGCACCCTGGGGATGTCTTGGATATGGATTTGGGCTCGCGCATTTTTCTGCAGCTTCGCACTATGCTAGCTCCGTGCAGATCGGAACACTCTTAGCGCGCTTATTACAGATTAAATCACTTATTACTAGTTAGATCTAGTTAAAGTGGTCCTTAAGCAAACATTTATTACTTCTGGTTACTTCACGCATCAAGATTAACCCAGTTCACATGTATTCAATAGTAGCAAATTCCAAGATCATAATAGTTCATTTATCATAAAAGAGTAAAATCGCAATTAACACAGAATTCAGAAGAAAATTATCTTTATTATCAATCTTCAATAATACATCCAGATCCATCCTACGCACTCAGCTGCAAGGTTCTGCACACATAGCTGCGGACTTTCCAGACCTCTATGCACATAGTTGTAGGGCCTCTACTTTCTATCTTACTCCCTTGACTCGGACTTTCAGACACTTTCAAGCTATTTCCCTTTAGAACCCATTACATTCTAGCTTCCAAAAGAACTACTTTTCCCTCATAGAGCCATGCTCTATTTATACTCTCCCTTGGCCCACGATCCCTCTGCAGACAGACTCTATTACTATTTCTTTACATTATTTTCGGGTGTGTTGGATACCTATACCAATAGGTTTCATTTTTCATGATTGGATATCAAAGGTCCAAATATGCTCTACTTTGACAACTGCAAAGATCTCATATTTCCCTGAGAAGGCAATGTCTGTATCAGTTTTGATAAAAACTCAATTTTGATGGCTGGTCCAACAGTCTAATCTGGACCATGCCATGTTTTCAATTTCCTTGTTTTAGAATAGAGAATGATATCTGTCCAAACTGTTTAATCTTGGCAGATCAGTAGATAGGTAGAGAAACAAAGGTTCCCAACTGCCTAATCTGGGACCTTGGAAGGAATAAGGGTTGCATTAGATAGGAAATGTGAGAAAAAGCCAATAAAAGAAAAGGCATTCAAAGGGTTTGCAAGTCCAAGTGCACCCTCCAAGAAGGAACAAAAAATGCTAGGAAAACTAGTTGGGTAGGTAGATGGGGTTGCAGAAATGGTGTCTCTTTCAAAATCAAAGTTGCCAAAACATCTACAGGAAGAGCGGCACTCTGGAGCATGACTAACTCCCTTATTTCTCATTTGTAAGTCACTCATTACTAACACCCTTTCCCCAAGTTGCACAAAGCATAAGAAGTTCAAATGTTTTACATTCTTATGGCTTTGGGAAGCCACATTTCTTGTGCAAAAATCTTTTCATTTTGAACTACTCCTAAGCTCAAGCTAGTTGCAGAGAAAACTTGGTTAATCTAGCCCTTACTCATATGATTCCCTCCATGCTAACAACTAACTCTACTACTTAGCTCCCTATACCCCTTTATCCCTAGTATTATAAACACCATGGTGTATAAACCCCACAATGCATAAATATCCCCTCCCTGGCACTATAGCCATAATATTCTATCCCTAGGGCTTGAATTGACACTTGGTCAAGGTCAAGAACCCATGACTCACCTTGTTGCTCCACCTCAGACCAGTTTCCCTACCCAAAGTGCCTTGTTGCCCTGAAAAACCTTAAAAACCTTAAAAACCTTGAAAACCTTGAAAAAACATTAAAAAACCTTCAAAAACCCATAAAATTATTCCAATGAGCGGAAAACCTTGCAAAATCACCCTTCCCCGCTTTATTCTAAGGTCGGGGATCATTCACCTTTTTCATATTTCATAAATCTGTTTAAAAGCCCCTTTTTCCAAAGTTTCCGCCTTCGGAAATAATAACACCCGAAACTTTATAAAAACCTTTGAAAAAGTTTGTATTCTAATGTTGGCGGGCAGCAATACTTTAACGAGAAAAACCATTGAAAATTCACCAAAAAGAATATTTATTGCCTGGAGGGTCCCGCCGTCCACGTCTGCAGAGGAAAATTATTGTTTATTGCCCGCCCACTGGTCCGTATTGTCCTTGCAGGTTGCCCACCCGAGGACCGTCAGATCGCGCCAGGTCCAGATCTACGGCGGAGGTTGATTTCGGGCGATCCCGACGTCCGCACGATAACCAAAGGAGCTGTTTCCGTTCGCGCAGGTTGGGCGCACGACGACCGTCCGATCACCTGCCTACAGATCCACGGCCATTATCAATATCGGAAGGCCTTATGTGTCTGACAGATACCTTCCGATATCTGTCAGACGCTTACGTCAGGCCAGCATCAGCACAGGGGCACACGTCATCATATGATTGCATCGGAGCGATGCCTGACAGTTCGTCCGACGTACAGGACCCCTTCCGATATGGCGACACCTGTCCCGTCCACGGTAGCGCCCCGGTGCCGTGCACGTCACCGCCAGTTCATCCCGCCTCGTTCCTGATTCGTCCACCCAGACGCCACATCACCGCCCCCGTGGACCTACCGCTGACTGCCACGTCACCGATGAAGTCATGATGACGTCACCCAACCCGGGCCCCCATGATGACGTCATCCATAAAGCGCGCCAAAAAGGCCAAAAAGCCATATTTTCGCCAGTTTTCACCATTTTTCATAATTTTTTGAAAATTTCCTGTTTAGTCCTCTGCATGGGATTTACGACGCCTGCGCCACCAGCCAACCTGCAATCAGTTCCGAAGCACCCCGCGTGCAAAATCCAGCTGCATTCTTCAGCCTAAACTATTGTTTACCAGGTATTTCAGCCTCGTCCTCTTTTAACTGGTTTTTCTTGAATTTTCTGTAAAACCCACCATGAAAGCCTGTAAGATGTGAAATTCACCGATAAACCAACTGTGTTTTTCCCTATTCGACCAATTAAAATCAAAATACAGTGTCGGAGACCTCCAACTCACTGCAAAACGAGTTAAAAGAACCTACCCTGTTCGCGCAACCGTGAACTCCTGGTAAACTCCCACAATTCACAAAGGAGGTCTCCTTGCCGCTAAAAACCCTTCCTAAGGGGCCAGTATTCTCATCCTGATTGTAAACCAACCCTGTTGACCTTGGTTCCTATAAGAATTCACTGTTTCAAACGGCATTCCAGTTATTATTTGCATAAAGCATGGAAACCCCTGAAATCCTCAATGTCACTCCTCTAAATGCTCCTCAGAGGGAGCTGGACTGGCAAGACTTAGCAGACCTGGATTATCAGATTTCAGAAGACTCCAGGCATGGATGCACCCCTCACCTTCAATTGCTAAATGATTTCAGGGCCAAACACAGAGAGGGAACAGATATCTTAGGCATCTGGGAATCTGCCCTGCCAACTTTTAAAATGCCCCTGGTCAGGCAATTCCCTGACCTAATTTATCTTTGTGCCAGTCAATATGAGCCATCTCAGAGAGCTGTGGTAAATCCTAAGGGTGAAGTTGTGTTTTATACCACCCCTCAAGCCATCAGAGACATGGTTCAGTTCAGAACCGACAAGAAAATGGTTCCTTTGTCCCTGCTGAACTTAATCAACAAAGGGACCAAGACACTCACAGAGGCAGAGATCCTAAGGTTTAATCAGCTGTTTATTAGCAAATCAGACACAGTATTGCATCCTCCTATCTTTGATGGATATTTGAATCAACTTGGACTAGACCTGGCCCATATGGTAAGCTCAATTCTGGGATATAGGTCAATGGAGTTTATAGAGGAAACTGTATTAGTTATGATGTTAATGTTTGTCCCTGGGAAAACCCCTATCTGCTACAACTATGCCACATTTATCTCAGACAAAATACATGAACAGTTTCTACATTTACGCAGAGAGAGGGTGTTTAGATACACCTCATACATTTATCATCTTATCCTCTATCACCAATATGAGAAATTCTCTTTTGAGATCAGGAGACATGATGCTGCAGGAAACCCGAGATCGGTTGTATATTGGAGCTCAATCTTCCATCACAGTGCCTACTCACCCTATACATATTGTGAGTTTATAGACTTATTCATCCATCCAGCCATGTCCCTGCTTCTAACAGAGCCTCCTCCAAGACTCACTGATGATATGAAGAGGATACTACAACTATCCACTGCTTATAGCATAGGGGACTGGTATTTCTACCAGCATCACACAGTGATCCGAATATATGGTTGTGAGCTAAGACCATTCAGGCTGCCCAGGTATGTACCTATGAGGCTCTTTGCCCTAGAACATTTCAGACAGTTTGCCTATGTAGATCTAGTCCATTTTTCAGGAAGGGGCAAGAAGGCACAACTTAAGGTAAAAAATCAACTTGGGCATATTGTGTTAAACAGAAGAGAAGGATGGAAGGAGGCAGAAAGAATGTTAGAAGGCCTAGGCCTAACCCAGAGCTTCCAATGGAAACCATATGACCCCAATGGTTTCATATCCAAGAGGAGAATAAAGTACAAACTCGCTGGTTATGAGCATCATAACATGATCCTCATATCAAGACATGCAAACCAGCCAAAATGGCAGAAAAACACCTTGATAGAGCCCCTGACCCAAGAAGAGCTAAATGACAGGGCTAGAAGACATTT
>APFE031172894.1:0-10253 GCA_000404065.3 Pinus taeda
GCCAGGGACAAACCCCACAATGTGTGGGGAAACCCTTTGATCAAATCTTCTTTTATCTTCAATAATTCAGCAAAGAGAAATAGTACAATAAATCTGATTTATATTAGCAGTAGCAAACACTAGATTAGCAGCATCAGCATTAGCGGCTTCATCATCAAACTAGGGCAGTCGATATCTTGCAAACCATTCGTCAGATTGACTTGATTCCACCACCAAAAGTTGCAGCTTTCAGAGGAGGTTCAGATGAACCTACAGTGCAGTTCAGATGAGGAGATCCTCTAGTACAAGCAGGTCAAATTTCAATTCTGCGGTTACAACTTCAGTTTCAGCAGCTTCCTTCAAACTAGGGCAGTCGATATCTTGCAAACCGTCCGCCAGATTGACTTGATTCCACCACCAAAAGTTGCGGCTTTTAGAGGAGTTTCAGAAGAACCTACAGCGTAGTTCAAATGAGGAAATCTTCTAGCCCACGCAGGTCAAACTTTATTTCTACAGTTGCAGCTTCAGTTTCGGCAGCTTCCTTCAAACTAGGGCAATCGATATCTTGCAAACCGTCTGTCGGATAGACTTTATCCACCACCAAAAGTTGTGGCTTTCAGAGGAGGTTCAGATGAACATATAGCGCAGTTGAGATGAGGAGATCTTCTAATCCACGCAGGTCAAACTTTACTTCTGCAGTTGCAACTTCAGTTTCAGCAGCTTCTGGCTTCACATGTGTGAGGGAGAGACCCTTTTCTGCGCAATAGAGAGTAATAGATGTGATTAGATGAGTGAGTCCAATTGAGGAAAATTCCTCCTATATTTATACACAACATTGGTGTTTGAATAGATGCAATTGTTGGGCTTCTGAGCTTACATGAGTTGTAGGTAGGCTTGATAATAATTCCATAATCAAAATAAATTCATATCTCCATGAATACTTATCGGAATCGGATGATCTTTATATCAATCCTACACCTCTCGACAAGAGGAATCTAATGAACATATTATCAGCCATGAATAAGATGACCCACATGAAGTCTTGCCCTAGTTGCCAATTTTAACAAAGTAGAAGTCGATTGCCTTAAGCATTGTTGAGGCTGAATACATTGCTGCTAATATGGCTTCCTGTGAAGTTGTCTGGTTGAGAAAGCTCTTTAGAGAGTTGTTTGGACATGTGTTGGATACCACGGTGATCTTCTACGACAACCAGAGTGGGATTTGTGTTTTTGAGAAGCTCGCGTTTCATTACTGCTCCAAGCATATTGATAGCAAGTATCACTTTATCCGGGATATCGTACAACGGGGAGAAATAAGGCTCCAACACATTGGGACTGATGATCAGGTCGCCGAACTTTTTCACTGTTCTATCCATTCAAAAAACTCAGAGGTATATACAAATTTATGACTATAGTTGTCATACGAAAAACTTAGAAATAGATCTGAATTTCTGTGTCTAAATGCGAAGAGCCTAGCTATGTATATATAGTAGTTTGTCTTCATAAATAAGCCAACATGATCTATCGAAGAGATGTGTCCCTTTAACTGTGAGCCAAAATGAGTTTAATTTATTCATTTGGAGGCTGACTTAAAGAGGATGGCTAGTGCTTGTCATTGGAGGGCTATCTAGACATTTTGTAGACTCATATATATTGACATATCCCCAAGAAGGGTTCTTCATACATGACATAGATTCTATGACTTTTAATGACCAATCCTCGAGGCTCTCAATGGGAGGCAACTAAAATAAAAATCACTTGCTCATGAAACCCATGAAGCAAGGCTAATAATAATTTTATTTTTCTACATTACATCATTTACAAAAGTCACAATTACATGTCATTATGAAGACCAAACATAGTTACACTTTTCAACACCATGATTGTTCCCTCCTACATTCATACACCCAAGTGTTGGCTTCTCTTATTATGACTACCATTGTACTGTGGCGTGTGGTTTGGAACCTTCCCCTGATGCCCCATTTCATGGATGTACCATGAACATGTCACCCCCTTAGAGGTTGAAACCACCTAATATGGTCCTTGGTTAACTTTCTTTTTAAACTTGAAGACACTTGCACGTTCTAAAACCCACTATGGAAGGGCATGCCTGTTAGATTATCATATGTTCTATGCTTAAAGCACTTTACTTCTTTTTCTTCTTATTAACCACTGATTAGCAGTCGCATATACATTAAGTAAAGTGTAGATAGAACATTAAACGATCAACAAAAAACAAGCCAAGACAAGAGAGACAAGATGTGGCGGCTAGCCAGGGACAAACCCCAATGCCGGGAAACCCTTTAATCAAATCTTCTTTTATCTTCAATAGTTCAGCAAAGAGAAATAGTACAAAATCAGAATTTTGTAATTTTATATCAGCAGCAGCAAACCCTAAATCAACGATAGCAAACTTAGTCAAACGTGATGAAATTGACCTCCAATATGCTTGGTCAATTTCCCGGTCAACTAGTCTTCGAACAGCCTAAAGTATCAGCCCTTAAAGAGCCCCAAGTACACAGTCAAACTGCAGTTGACTGAAGTCAACCTGTTGTTCCAAACTAGGGCAGTCAACGCTGGTCAAACCTAAGGTCAAATTGCCTTGATTTTTGTGCCAAAAAATGTGGCCTGCCTAAGAGAGGCAGCCACACCAAAACCGCACTATTCTAAGGTCAACGCTGGTCAAAGAGACCTTCAGCAGCTTCTGCGTCGTTGCCTTACTGCATCCTCCTTTCCACGTGTGAGTTGCTCCTTGTGTAACCCAAAGCTAAGAGAGAGAGAGAAGAAATGAGTGAGATGAGATGATGAGAAAATGAATCAACCTCACTTGTATATATATGATTCACTGGGCATGTGTGCCACACATTTAACTATTGGCCGACCTTAACATTTTGTCAAGTAGATACAAATAATTTCATATCTCCATAAATACTTGTCGGAATCGGATGATCTTTACTATTTAGATCAATCCTACACCTCTCAACAAGAGGAATCTAGGAGAAATATCAATTGACATAAATAAGATGACCCACATGGAGTTTGGCCCTAGTTGCTAATTTTAACACTCCCTCTCAACTAGGGAGAACTCCATCTGCTAATCTCTCTGACCATTGGTACCGTCCAAGCCATCAAATGCACTACCTTGCCCTGCTAGCTCTGCTCTGCTGAACTATAGAGAAAAAGAAATGATCGAGGATGTATCATACCATCCTCCACTGACCCGAAGTCAGTCTCAGAGTGTGTCATACCACTCTCACTAATCCCAAATCAGTATCATTGATCCCAAATCAATGGAGGTCATCCTAGCATAGGGAGTACAGTAGATACAACGATGCATCCATCGATAGTACTACTAATGGTCCCTAACACCATTTCCCTACTCATTGGTCAAATGAGGGGTACATCCCCTGAGTCCCAGACTGCATGGGTAGGATGCCTCGATAGGGGAACTAATCATCTATCCACAGGAGAATGAATCATCATGTCCAATAGTCGACGCAAGAGAACTAATCATCCTGTCCACAGTGGCCATGGGAGAACTAATCATCCTGTCCACAATCGCCACGGGAGAACTAGTCATCTTGGCCCACAGCAGAACTAATCATTCTGTCCTACAGTCGCCACGGGGTGTCACAGGGGAAGGTTGAACCTTTCACCCTGTACATAGTGCACCACCAGGGGATGGTGAGTCGCTCTATGGTCGCATGTTGCTCCAAGAAGTACCCCATGCCCCCCTCGAGCTCCCAAAGCTCAATATATGCATCATACACGACCCTCATAAGAGGGTCTCTCAACGACACCAAGTTGTTCTCGGAAAGTCAGGAATTTGACTTTTCCCAGGGGCTTCGTCAAAAGGTCGGTGACTTGTTCATCTGTACCGATATGTTGGAGCCTTATTGCCCCTCGCTGTACCATATCCCAAATATAGTGGTCCCTGATATTGATGTGCTTGGAGCAATCATGAAATACGAGATTCTCTGATAAACGAATCCCACTTTGGTTGTCACACAGGATCATGGTAGTATCCAATGTGAATCCAAACAACTCACTGAAGAGCTTCCGCAAACAGACCACCTCACAAGAGGCCATACTAGCGGCAATGTACTCTGCCTCGGTGCTGCTCAAAGCCACCGACTTCTGCTTCCTGCTAATCCAGGATATCGAGGCAGATCCCAAAGAGAAAGAGCACCCGGAAGTGCTCTTTCGGTCCACCACACTGCCTACCTAATCAGCATCGGTATATCCAAATAGTCTCACATCTCCGGCAGTGTATCTCAACCCATGAGTGATTGTGTCACGAAGATATCTCAACAGATTCATGGCACCAATCCAGTGTGTGATAAGGATCAACCATATGGTGACTCAACGTGTTGACTGCAAAGCATATATCCGGACAAGAGTTCACCAAGAACATCAATGCTCCTACAAGTTGACGATACTCGGTAGCATTTCGTAAAACAAGTCTGGCAGCACTACCATTTAACTTCTTCAAGTCAAGCTCCACCGGGGTAGTCACTGGCTTGCAGTGCACCATACAGAATCTCTCCAAAATTTTCACCACATATTGTCCTTGAGATAGGAAAACATCCCCTGGTTTCTGCCAAACTTCCAATCCTAGGAAATAGTGCATCATTCCTAGGTCTTTCATCTTGAACTCAGAAGCAAACTCCCTCTTGCATTCGAGAATGAGAGGGTCTGCACCTGTTAGAAAAAGGTCGTCAACGTACAACACCAGTGTGAGAGGTTTGTCATCTTCAAACCTAAAGTAAAGGTTAGGGTCGGCTTCACTCCTAGTGAATCCCAGCTTCATCAGGTAGCCATCGATCCTCTCAAACCACGCTCGGGGTGCCTGCTTCAGCACATAGACGGCTTTCTTCAACCTGCAAACGTGAGATTCCCGATCATGAATCTCAAATCCTTCGGGTTGTTCCACATAGACTTCCTCTTTGATCGAACCATGCAAGAATGTAGTCTTGACATCCATCTGATGTAGGTTCCAGAGCTCAATATATGCATCATACACGACCCTCATAAGAGGGTCTCTCAACGACAACAAGTCGTTCTCGAAAAGTCAAGAATTTGACCTTTCCTAGGGGCTTCATCAAAATATCGGCAACCTGTTCATCTCTACCGATATGTTGCAGCCTTATTGCTCCCAGCTGTACCATACCCCGAATATAGTGGTACCTGATATCGATGTGCTTGGAGCAATCATGAAATACGGGATTGTCTAATAAACAAATCCCGCTCTGGTTGTCACACAGGATCACAATAGTATCCAATGTGAATCCAAACTGCTCCTTGAAGAGCTTCCACAACTAGACCGCCTCACAAGAGGCCATACTAGCAGCAATGTACTCTGCCTCGACAGTGCTCCAAGCCACCGACTTCTGCTTTGTTGAAATTTGGTACCGGAGGACCGGTGGTTCCCTTAGGTTTTGATCTTTGGCCTAGGGAAAAGTGTCCAAAAGATTTTAATTTTTCTCCTAAAGTGACTTTATAATTTTTATAAAGTTAAAATCTAATTTAAAAGTGACTTTAAGTGATAAAGTTACTAAGTCTAATTTTAAAGTGACTTTTATAAAGTCAATGAAAAATTAGAAAGGAAAAGTGACTTTGGAAATAAATGACTAAGTGGGTCTTTATTAAAGTGGGTGAATTAAAAAATAGAAAGTGAGATTTAAATGTGCATTTAATCTCAGCCATTGATCTAAATCTATTTCAGCCATTGGATTTAGAGATCACCCAAAAGTCACTTGGATCACCCAAAAGTCACTTGGAGTTATATTAAGGAGGAAAAGGAGGAAAAGATCACATTCGATTCAATTCTTTCATGAGCAGATTGAGAGAAGGAGAGCAAGAGAGCAAGGGAGATTTCTGGACAGTGAGCTGCGGAGTATCAGCAGCAGAGTTTCAGCAGCGGAGTAACAACAGCGAAGTTTCAGCAGGGCAGTTTTTCAGCAAGGCTGAGATAAGTTGTAAAAGTTTGCTTGCTGATTTTTGCTGAATATTTTCTTGCTGTAAAAGACATTTTTCAGAAATAAAGAAGAGCTCTCAAACTGGTTTTCCCCAAGAGTTGTAGGGGGTTTTTCCAGGGTCACGTTGACCAAAAATATCAGTGTTTTAATGTGTTTTAATGACTGTTTATTACTGCTGATTTTTATTTCTGCAATTTCCAGCATTCTGTAAAATTTCCAGAATTTGTGTTTTCAGCAAATTTATTTTTTTCAGCTTGTTGAATGTATGGTTATGGGAAAGGGCATTTAACTACATGGGAGAAATAAGGAGAAACTGAAAACCGGGGTGGGAAAACAGAAATTTTTAACATGGTATCAGAGCTTGAGTGCTGAAGGGCAGTTTGGGACAGCAAAAGAGAAAAATTACAGCTGCTGATTTTTCACTCAGAAAATTCCAGCAAGCTGATTTTTCATAAACAGCAGGTTTTATCTTTACTACAGCAGTGCTATTTTTCAGTTTTAGGACAGCAGGATGTCATTGGGATTGAGGGTGGAGGATAGGTTGGATGGGCATACAAATTACAGCGTTTGGAAGGAGAGAATGCAGAGTATCTTTGAGGAGGCAGAAGCCTGGGATATCATGGTGCATACCACACAGACCCCTGTTGTTGTGCCTACTGATGCTACTCAGTTGGCTGCTTATAATAGAAATAACAACAAGGGTAAGAGGCTAATTCTAGACGGAATCAAAGACCATTGCATTCCTCATGTGAGAGGAAAGAGCAATGCCCATGAGATGTGGACAGCATTGTCCAATCTCTACCAGAGTACAATGAGAACCGGAAAATGGTTCTGAAGGAGAAACTGAAAAACATTAAGATGGGTAATGATAGTGTAGCTGGATATCTCACTAAGATTACTAATGTGAGAGATGAGTTGGCAGCGATTGGAGAGGCCATTCCACCCACTGAGTTGGTGCAGATTGCGGTAAATGGCCTCCCCCGTTCATGGACGAACTTTGCTGATGGGGTTTGTGCTCGTGAGACCCTTCCCACATGGGAGAGGTTTTGGGATGATTGCATTCAGACAAAGAGCAGGAAAGGTCAGCTTGGGGCAGCCAAGCCAGTTGAGCAGGATGAGGATGTAGCACTGGTGGCAGGAGGCAAGAAAGGCAAAGGGAAGAAGCAGGCTTCCACAAGCAGTGGTGGGGAAAGGCAAAGGTAAAGGTAAACAGGTAAACACACAGAAGGACTGTTCCAAGGTGAAGTGTTGGAATTGTCAAAAGATGGGACACTATGCAGTTGTGTGTCCGGAGAAGAAGAAGAAGAAGGGGAAGGACCAGAGTTTGGCAGCATCAGCAGAGATTGAGGACTTTGCAGGTCGTTTTGACCGGGAGTTTTCATTCACTATGTGTGAGTCCTCTAGTGCAGGATCACCTGCCATACAGGTTCAGAGGGAGCAGGCTTTTCCCTCGATTAGCGGAGCATCTACAGGTATCTGGTATGTAGACAGTGGGGCTTCACGTCATATGATAGCAGTCTGTGAGTACTTCTCAAAGCTTTCAGAGAGTGGCACTGATATTGAGGTAGTACTCGGTGATGACAGAGTTGTTAGAAAAGTCGGGGTGGGGACACTGACATTTCAGAGGGAGTCCAAACCTCCCTTGAAAGTGACAGAGGTTCTTTATGTGCCAGGGATGAGGAAGAACCTCATATCTGTCTCAGCGTTGGAGGACAGAGGATATGAGGTACTGTTCAGGGGAGGACAGGTGTTGATGTATCCCAGGGGCGCTCCAGCTAAGTCAGTTAGAGTGATAGGTGTACGCCATGCAAAGGTGTACAGGTTTGCATTCCAGCCCCTTTTGGCATTGAGTAGTAGTACCGACAACAGAGCTAGCAGTTTTGAGCAGTGTGAGATTTGGCACTGCAGGATGGGACATATGTATCATGGAGCCTTGAGGACCTTGCGGGAGATCACTACAGGTATGCCAGATTTCAGTACTGATCACTTTGATACTTGTATAGGATGTGCTATGGGCAAGTTTTCCAAATCCCTTTTTCCCAGCAGTGACAGCAGAGCGACTGGGATACTTGATTTGATACATTCTGATGTGAGCGGTCGGATGTCTCATGTTTCCTTGAGTGGATATGAGTATTATGTTTTATTCATTGATGATCACTCCAGGAGGACCTGGATTTATTTCTTGAAGACCAAGAGTGAAGTCTTCAAGCGGTTTCAGGAGTTCAGAGCTCTTGTGGAGACACAGACAGGTCGGAAGATCAAGTCCCTGAGGTCGGACAATGGAGGAGAGTACACCCTTGGAGATTTTGTTGACTATTGTGCGGAGGCATGCATGAGGAGGGAGTTCAATGTTCCTTACAACCCCCAGCAGAACGGGGTTGCGGAGAGGAATAACAGATCCATCATAGGGGCTGCCAAAGCCATGTTACATGATCAGGGGTTGCCATTGTTTTTGTGGGCAGAGGCCTGCAACACAGCTGTTTACTTGCAGAACAGGAGTCCGCATCGTGCCTTGGTGCACATGACTCCGGAGGAGGCTTTCTCTGGGAAGAAGTCTGATATTGGTCATCTTCATATCTTTGGATGCATTACATACTCCTATATACCCAAGGAGAAGAGGACCAAACTAGAGCCCACCGCAGAGAAGGGTATCTTTGTGGGCTACAGTGAGACCTCAAAGGCCTTTCGGATTTACATTCCTGCACAGAGGAGAGTTGTTGTTAGGCGGGATGTGAAGTTCGAGGAGGACAGGGCCTTTAGGAGGTCATGGGAGTTAGAGTATCTGGATCAGCCAAACCCTCAGCAGCAGTTGAGTCAGTCGCAGGGATCCAGTGGGCGGGGATCAGGAGGATCCGAAGGTACATCTATGAGGATGTCAGGTCCGTTAGTGAGCCGTGGCTCGCCGAGCCAGAGGGGTGGTGCTCCGAGCAATTCACTAAGGAGTCCACTAATGGACAATTCACATGGTACCTCAGCTTTTATAGGTTCAGGTGCAGGCAGGAGGACAGCAGACAGGCAGTCAAGAGTTCAGGGTACTGATGGTGATGAGGAGGAGGAGTTTCATTCTCCCATGGGAGAAGCATGCTCAGGGAAGAGGAAGCCCAAGTGGCTTCAGGACACCTTGAGAGATGCCACATATGTTGCTGAGCCGAAGAGGATGGTTAGAGAGAGTAGACCACCTGAGAGATTTTGTAGCTATATGGCAATGGTTACCAACATCCTTGACTCTAAACCTTCTAGCTATGAGGAGGCAGCTAGCCAGCAGGTCTGGAGAGAGGCCATGCAAGAGGAGTATTCTTCTATCATGAAGAATGATGTTTGGGAGATGGTGCCGAGGCCTGAGAGCAAGTCCATGGTTACTTCCAGATGGCTTTACAAGGTAAAGCATGCTGCAGATGGCAGCATTGAGAAATTCAAAGCGAGTTTTGTGGCTAGAGGGTTCTCCCAGGTAGAGGGAGTTGATTATGAGGAGACCTTCGCTCCCGTGGCTCGATATACTTCGATTCGCTCCATTATATCGATAGCAGCAGAGATGGGTTGGAGATCCACCAGATGGATGTGAAGACCGCATTTCTCAATGGCTTCATACAGGAGGAGGTGGTACATTGAGCAGCCACAGGGCTTTGAGGTGCATGGGAAGGAGTCCCATGTATGCAAACTGAAGAAGGCCCTTTATGGCCTGAAGCAAGCTCCCAGAGCTTGGTACTCCAGAATAGATACTTATTTGCAGGGGATGGGTTTCACAAAGAGTGAGGCAGATCCGAACCTTTACTTTATTGTGATAGGTGAGGAGCCTCTCATTCTGGTGTTGTAGGTGGATGACTTGGTCATTACAGGTGCAGAGAGACTCATAGAGCACTTGCAAGAGAGATCTTGCGACGGAGTTTGAGATGAAGGACATTGGCTTGATGCATTACTTTTTGGGTTTGGAGGTGTGGCAGGAGGAGGGGCATTTCTTCCTGGGGCAGGGGAAGTATATCGTGGACATCCTTAGCAGATTCCACATGGAGGATTGTAGACCCATGTCGACACCGATGATTACCAACTAGAAGAAGCTTCATGCTTCGGATTCCGAGTCGGTGGATCCCACATTGTACAGGCAGCTGATTGGTTCCTTGATGTATTTGGTCAACACTAGACCAGATATCTGTTTTGCAGTCAACACGATGAGTCAGTTTATGTGTGAGCCTAGGAAGGTTCACTGGGTGGCTGCAAACACATTTTGCGGTACTTGCAGGGGATAATGGATTATGGTCTGGACTACAGGCAGGGAGATGGAGTGAGATTGGTAGGATAC
>APFE031172895.1:0-16767 GCA_000404065.3 Pinus taeda
CTGAATAATCCGTTATCTTGCACAAAAACACAAACATTACTCATACCTGTTTGAAATGGATAAAAATGTCGCAAGAATACCTTTTCAAAGTGAAACATAAACAAATTTTCAATTTATTTATTCAAAAAACTTATAAAAAGGGCCTTTTACCATTCATTTTTACCGTTTGTGATTTGGGTGAGAAAATAGTGTTTTTGCTTAGAAAACTTCCCGTGAAGATTGCAGAAAATCCAACTGTCGGAATCGAACACCGTCTTCTCCAGGTAATCCAAGTCATCCTCCTCTTCATTTTTAACCATTTCATTTTTCATTTTAGTCCTTCATTTCATTTTTTGGGAGGGATTTTAGGCATAAAACCCGCGCTCGGGGTATCCAGGTTCACCACTGCGGACCTGCGGACCCCGACGTTTTCTCCATTGGGAAAAATCTCGGGGTCCGCACCTTCCATGTAGACAAAGTGTAGTCCCACGCACTGTGTCTAACACGTAGAGTGCGGTCCCCACCGCGAGGGTTTTTAACCCAAAATTCCTAAAAAATGGACCAATGAAAATATTTTCTAGCTTCTAATTTATCTTTATGCTTGATGAAGGTAGTACATCATGCTAGATTGGCGCGAACAAGAGCACGAGGACATGGATGTTGTCGCATGGAATCATCATCCTTCACTTGATGCTTTGAGGGCGTGTGGCTTATACAAATACTGGGCCATTCCTGGCATGAGGGCTCAGGTGGATTTCTTACAGTGGATGGTTGACAGATGGAGCGTTCAGGACCAGTGTTTCTTTATCGGTGACCACCAGCTCAAAATCAAGCCGGCGGATATATTTTTCTTGATTGGTTTGCCTAAGATAGGCGTTGACTTGACTCTGTTCAGGACTAGGGTAGGTGGCCAGTCCGTCGATAGCCTCCGGTTAGAGTACTGCAACCTCCAGACTAGAGACAAAGGGATAGATATAAATACCATATCCCCTCCTGAGCTTTTGGTGATTGTATTCACTGTTACTAGACATTGCGGAGCTTCCGCATTACATATTGCCACCGAATCCCAGATGCGTATGGCAGTTGATTTCTTCCAGGGAACCATCTTCAACTGGTGCGATGCTGTGTTGGCCAATGTGAAGGGCCAATTGACCAGGGCCAAGAACGGAAAACTTAAGACTTTTGGTTATGGGGCTTTAGTCGTGACTTTTGGCCTGGAGAGGATTCCTATGCTTATCCCGCAGCACCTTACTGTTGGAGCTGGGCTTCCTCGAGAGCCCAAACTGATGCGATGGGTCACAGTCATGGCCCGTCATCCTGATGAGGGGACCGAGGTCGTTCGGTTCAAACCTGAGTATTTCCAATGGTTGGAGAACTAGGTTTTTTCTATTCAGGACTTCCCTTATGCTACGGTTGATTTTCGTGGAGACCCAGACATGGCTCTTCCTCCAGGAGAGCAGTGGGACGACTCAGATAAAATCATTTTCCAACATTTTCTAAATTTTAATTTTTTTTTTTATTTTTATATCGTCTTAAAACTGATAGTAATAATTTCAAAATGCAGATGTGGGCCCACAGCGACGAGCCACTCTCCGACCTTTCGAGAGAAAACAACTACTTGCACCGGCTCCAGCCCCACAGGACGAATCAGCAGAGACTTTGGCCGAGTTGGAGAGCCATCTAGAGCGCCTGACAAGGGACATTCCCGAGACCAACATAGACGAAATCCCTCGTCGACTTCAGCGCTATGTGATTGGAGTCCCTGGACCTTCTAGGAGGTTCCTTTGTAAGGTGGCCTGTGTAGTGGTTTCGTATCGACATCATCACCAGTGATGGGATGATCGCTTCTTGTAGTCACACATGACATTTTGCTTTTTGTATCTATCATTTTTGCCGATCATAAGGTGTTTTTCAGCTTATGATCGAGGACGATGTATTATTTTGACACACTCCTATATATATGATATCGTTATTACCATCTTGTCTTGTTAAACATGTTATGGAATGTTTTTAAATTTACTTGTATGATTATTGCACATGTCTACTTAACATTTGAGAAGCAATTGCATCTGCTAATGTATTTAAAGATCTTGGAATATGCTGATATTCAATATAGTCAAATTCACGTTCAAAGAGACGCACTCTCAAAAATAATCTTAATAAAACTGGATTTCTAATGGCGTATACTCTATTAAGCTGTAATACAACGAGTTCAGAATCTAACCTCACTATCAAATTCTGAATCCCAAATGAAATAGATTCAGATAATAATTCAACCACTGCATTATACTCTGCATGTTGTTTTTTGTTTGACCGAGGCTTACCCCATGCATAGATACCAACTCATCAGAGGGCGAATAGATAACCCAAGCTGCGAAAGAAATATTCCGTGTACTACGACAAGCCCCATCAGCGAAACCAATATATGTTTGGAGAGGCGTCGACATATGCGACATCAAACATAAAACCAAGATAAGCAGGAATAACGACGGAAAACTCATTCTCTAAGCTAAGCACACTTTAATCTAAAGCACACTAGCTAGAAGAAAAAAAAACTAACCTAACTAAAAAATCTCCACACTCGTTTTAAGCATAATACCTCTTCAGGTAAAGACCATTTCTGGGTTTACCTAAACAGACCCCGTCAAAGTCTACCAATTCATAGGCCCCTTTCGCTAGCTTTCGCTTGACAACAAAGGGACCATGCCACATAGGCACGAATTTTCCAGCGCCTAATTTATCATTTGCTTGATCGTACAGAAGGACTAGATCTCCTTCCGAAAAATTTCGAGGGTTCACATTTTGATCATACTGAGCTTTAATACGTTTGGCATGAGATTCGATCGCTAATGCAGCATCGCGGCGATTCTCATCTAGCTGAGCCAAGTATAATAAACGTCTTTCCTCTTCGGAAGTAGCTGGAAGTAACTCGATGGCCATTCACAATGACGGGATTTCACACTCAATAGGTAACACAACTTCCAAACCATAAACTAGTTAGAAAGGAGTGAACCCTGTTGATGTTTTAACTGAGGTTCGGTACGCCCACAGCGCTGAAAATAACATGTTGTGCCAGTTCGAGCGATGAATCCCAATGATTCGTCAGATCATGATGACTAGAACTTTGTTGATGGCTTCAACCAAGCCATTAGCTTGTGGATAATAAGGAGTTGAACTGTCGTGACGTAAGCCAAGCTGGCCTGTAAGTTCAGTCATCATAACATTTCAAAAATGACGCCCATGGTCAGTGATAATCGCTTGTGGAACACGAAACCTAGTAATTATATGATTGAATATGAAAATTGCAGCTGTTTTGCCATCTGCCTTAAATGTAGGCATCGCCTCGGCCCACTTAGTAAAATAATCTACCGCAAGGATAATATACGCATGCCCCCCGGCCGAGAGAGGGTTACATGTAATAAAATCGATACCCCATTTGGTGAAAGGACAAATGGCAATTATAGGGTGAAGAGGAGCAGGTGGAGCGCGCATCTTTCGATCAAAAATTTTGCAATTGTGGCATTTTTGGACCGCAATAATACAATCTTTAAACATAGACGGCCAGAAATAGCCAGCGCGCAATATCTTTTGGGCAGTGGCATACCCAGACATATGACTGCCACATGCTCCAGAGTGACAGTCATTTAAGACCCTTTTAGCTTCCTCATGAGTCAAACAATGTCAAAAAATAGAGTCTGCCCCAAGGCGATAAAGAGTATCTCCAATAATTTTGAATTGTTGGGACTGGAATCGGATTTTTCGACTGTCAGATCGTGAAAGTTCAGGCCGAAAGGATTGGGTTTGGAGATAAACGATGATATCTCCATACCACGGATCTAAAGTGCTGATTAGAAACAAGGATTCGTCCGCAATGGGCACCTTTGCCACAGTTTCCGTGTCAGCACGCGGGAAGTCACACATTAACTCCACAAAAACTAAGGATTTCTTTGACTTAGAATTTTCAAATTCTAAATCGAACTCCTGCAAGATGACAATCCATTTGGAGTAATTTCCCCCCAGCAATTGCTTGGTCAAAATATAGATCATAGGGTTGCAATCGGAAATAACTGTAGTTTTGCGTAGTAAAATGTAAGGACGAAAATGTTGGACAGCTTGAACAGCTGCCAATGCCAATTTCTCCACATGTGAGTATTTTAGCTAAGTTGGATTTAACATTCGACTAAGGTAATGTATCACATGTTCCATACCGAATTCATCTTCCTGAACTAACACCATTCCGATGGTGGAATAGGAAGCGGTGAGATACAAGTAGTCCTGGTTGTAGTTGGGAGGATGCAATAGCGGTGCATGGGTCAACGCGTGTTTTAGCGCATCAAAAGATTTCTCAGCTATCTTGTCCCAAAAGAATGAAGTATTATGTTTCAACAACCGGGTAAAACCCTTTGTGATCTTGGCGTAGTTAGGGATGAATCGACGTAAAAAGTTTGCTTTCCCTTACAAACTTTGGAGTTGGCGAAGACTCGAAGGAGGAGGCAATTTGATGATAGCTTCGACCTTTGAAGGATAAACACGAATGCCGGCTTTTGAAACTATGAATCCCAGTAATCGACCCGTTTCAATACAGAACACACACTTGTGGAGATTCAACCGAATTCGATAATGCCTACACCTCATAAAGATTGCTTGTAAATGGACGAGGTGTTCAGCTCGATGTAATGAATGAGCAGGCAAGTCATCGAGATTGGGTTTCAAAATGTGTTTTATATCATGAAAAGCGTAAGACATGGCCCGTTGAAAAGTTGCGTCGGCGTTCTTAAGGCCAAAAGGTAATTTGCAATAAGCAAATGTCCCCCACGGACAAATGAATGTCGTTTTTGGTTAATCAGTAGGCAGAATATTGATTTGATTGTATCCAGAAAAGCCATCCATAAAGGAGAAAATTTCACTGTCGGCACAATCATCAATAATTTGATCGATATAGGGAGTAGGGTAATTGTCCTTTGGACATGCTCGATTAATGTCCCTATAGTCGATACATATTCTTATTGTCCTTTGCTTTTTGTTCACGGGAACAATATTCGATACCCAATCCGTTAACGGGATCGGATAAATGAAACCTGCTTTCTATAATTTTTCAACTTCTGCTTTAATTGTAACAGCTTTTCTTGGGTGAATCTGACGCAAACGTTGTCGAACGGGTTTAGCGTCCGGGTAGGTTTTAATTTCATGAACTACGATTGCTGGGTCAATTCCTGGCATTTCCTCATAGGACCAGGCAAACACATCGTAGAATTCTTGAAATAGGGCCTTATATTGTTTGAATTTCATCTACCGAACAAGAGGCACCTATATCAACGTTATCAAAAAAATATAGGGCTTATGAAATGTCAAGGGGAATAGTTCGAGAAATATTTCCCAAGTTTAACTCGGAATCAGGATGTTTCATTGGATTCTGAGCGTCCTTAACATATTCATTTGTAAATATTGATGAAAAGTCATCTTCGAAACGATCACTCTCGGGTAAAAACGAAGATCTGTGATGAAGATCTTCCCATGGTAACTCATCGACGCATAGGATTTCACGAATTTGCTCATCTGATCGAACAAGTTCGGGAAACGTTATTAAATCCGAGTTTGATGTCGAAAGTGACTCCTCATGGACCACGTTCATTAAGTCGATTTGGGTTGATGTTGGGTTGGAAAATGACTGTACGGCCTGATATGCAAGTTCATACGGACTTGTGGTAGCCAGCAACACCCCCCCTTGTTCATTTAAGTGTTGTCCAAAATACTAAATGAATGGGGACCCTTACTTAAATTTTTAAGAAAAAAGCAAGAGTTCCCTTTCTTCAAAATAAGGTTACCATCGTAAACCTAGAAAGGTCTTTTGAATATGTTTAACCTAAGTCTACGATAAGGGAAATATCTTTAAATCTGTGTTGCAAAAAAGATAGGAAATACCTCCATCTCTCTATAATATCAGTATGCGCAAGACCCTCGTGTTAAGCATTACATCGCATCGTAATGAAGTAATACTCATAAGGAAAAAACTTCAAGATTTACCGATCTGCGATAACACCGATCGCAAGATCACATATCGCAGAAATGAACTGGCAAGATTTGGCAAACATCAAACTTCTACAACCTGCGATGTTGCGATCGCTGCGATGGTGCAACCTGCGATGTTGCGATCGTTGCGATGGTGCAATCTGCGATGGTGCGATCTGCGATGTTACGTAAGAAAATCATAAATCACTTATCGCGAATCCTTCGGGTACGCCATTCAAAGAAAAGCCACTTACCATAATCTGACTCAAGATCATGCGCTTTTAATGATAGTAAATGAATTAGTTGTCAATTATTAAGTGAAATAAAGACGCGTGCTTTTGTAAAGAATTACTTCACGTAAAGTGGCATATTTGATATATCTGTTGCATTTAAAACTCTCCCATCACCTTTCTTAATCAGTCATTTCCATTTCACTCGTAATCTGTAGGAACGAAGAGCTAAGACGATTCAAAGCCAAACGCAGGAGCAAATGGGAAAGAAAAATAAAGCTCAAGGCTCTGACGCGAAGGAAAAGGCGAAGGAGATTGCACCTTTGTATACAAACACAACTTGCAACAAAGATGCAGGGATATCTACATGGGAAAGCATGTACAGGCTGCTTGAAGAGGAAAATCCTAGAGTAATGAAGGTTGATACTATCGCGGGCTCACAACGCTCTTCCGAGGCGTCCTTAGAGGAGCTAGCATGTTCATTTCTTCACCGGATAGAAGCAAGGCCCAAAATTTTACCATATATGGATATGATCAAGTGGATACTTGACAATGCAGAGATGAACAACAGACAATTCAAGGTTCAGGGACATGGGCTCATAGGATCATTCGCCGCGCAAGATTTAAAGCTTATGTATCATCTTCCTGAACCGCAGGTGACTTACAATGCACAATTCATTTAGAAATTTGCGGCAAAGAACCCAAACCTAGCAGAAACCACCAAAGATTGGTCCAGAAAAGAGGAGCCGCTCAAAAGGGACAAAAACGGTATGTACAGCACTGGTTCCCTCGCCTCTCCGTATTGTTTTGCTGCGGCCATGCTTTGTAGACTATTTGGGATGTCGGATATCAATAAATTTTCGTCTAAATGGCTACCACTAATAGATGCTGCCACAAACACCGATATTATTGATTGGGCCAAGATATTTTCTGATAATCTATACACGGCTGTTATGAATTATCGGTCTAAAAGATCCTTGTCTCAAAGGATCTATCCTCCTTTTTATCTGTCCGCCTATGTTATGGATTCTATTTGTTATGTGTCTAAATTTCCCACTATGGGTTGGAAATGGACTACCCAGGACCCATTACCTATCCATGTTTATCATAAGATGTTATGGGATTCCCAGTTCGTCCCACACTTCTATCAGATTTATCACGAGCTTATCTTAACCTTGTATAGAATGATGTATGATGAAGAGGAAGGGAAAAGAGTAAGTGCACCCAGAATAAACAAGAGTCATAAAGAATTGTTCTTTAATAAATGGGATGATCAAATCAGGCAGGCAGAACAAGCAGCGGAGACAGCGGCCATACAAGCAAACATTCTTATCGACTGTGTAAATGAGAATTTACATAGGGCCAACTTAATCGAGGAAACCACCCCAGGGTACCTACCAAATAAACTACGACTGGAAGCAGAATGGAAGCAGAAGGCACAGGAAAAGGGAAAATCAATCCAGGAATTGAACAGGTTAAATTGGGAGTGTCACTGGGCATACTTGGTCAAGCCGCATAGTCAATGGATGACAGTGAAATGCATCATAAATGCAGCCAAAAAAGTAGTTCCAGCTCTCATAGATTCTGTTTTTGCAGCCCAGCTCAGCGCAGAAGTCATCCAGCCGACTCTTCTCAAGCCCATGATGAACACTTGCAGCTTTAAGGACCAAGTTCAGAAGTAGCCTTATTTTGAAAATTTGTTTTTTCTTTTAAATTAGATTAGAAAAAGGATGGTCATTTGAAAACCACATCCTAAATTTTTTAAAGACACTATTATTAGAATTAGGAAGTAGTATTTTAACCCTTCTCATGCATTTAGAGAAGGGTCCAGAAATTTGTCAAAAACATGTCCTCGGAACATGCACTTCTGCACCCTCAGAGGAGGTTTTGATGAATGGATGGATCGAGATTTATTAATGTTTGCATTTGATGTCTGCTACTGATGTTGCACTTTTGTACTCTTAGTAGATGTTAGAACAAGTAGAGATAAATCATTTTTGCTTGAAGCTTATGAGTAGGATCAGCCATAAATGGTACTTTTATCTCTTGGCCATTTCTACTTATATTCTTAAAGTGATATACAGTTTTCAGTTGTTTATATGTTATTGCATGAATGTATGAGTTACCATTTGGCACTTTTGTACGGTGGAGTCATTTATTTATGTGTGATATATGAATAACTTATTATGCGATATGCTGTTCACAACTGTTTTGCCTAACTTCTTATGCAAATTAGTTTATATTAATTGATTTCTATTCTTATGATAGCTTAATGATATTTCTTACTAGTTATTATTTGAAATCTCTTTAGATTGCATAATAGAAGAAATACACCCCGGGTTAGCGTAGATTAGATGTGTTGTTTCTCATTAGATTACAATAGCATAGAGTTAGTTTAAGAATCTGAATTAAATTAGCTTTAAGTACTCTTAGATCAGCATCATCCAACTCTACGCACACACACACACCCTTAGATTGGGAAACTGGTCCCATTATCCCCAGTCGGACCCGCTATACCAAACGGATAAGGAGCTTCCAACCAAGGTCCAGACCGGGTGGGTATCCCCCTTGTTTTCGACCCGATTTTCAGGGCTTCAACAGGACTCAAAGGCATAACAGTACCAAATGAGTCTATCTCAGATTCAGAAGGTATGATCCAAGGATCATCATTGACAATGGTTCCTGATGAAATCATATGAATGGTTGCAGTAGAAGACGATGCATTGATAGGAGGGAAAGGAAAAGTGCCTAGTAAACCGGAATCTTTAACTAACCCAACACCAACATCCTTATAAGGGATCGTCGCTTTACCAACATGTTGAATGCTCTCAGCAGAGGCTGGGTCGGATGAAAAGTATGAAAACTTGTCTATAGTTACGATCTTTCCATTATGAGGGAACTTTATAAGCCGAAAGACCGATGAGACAACAGCTGTCATAGCATAGGACTAACTACGACCCAAGAGAAGGTTGTAATCTAGAGGGGCATCAACCACCTCCACATCTAGATTGACGGTTTTACCTTCAACCCCTATAGGTAGATCCTGTAAAATGCCGAAAGGATGAAACCCACGGCCATCAAAGGCCTTAAGAATCATCAGGGATTGATTTAATGAAGGAGAAACAAGCGATATCCAACACTGTATCGACATAATGCACGTGGAAGCTCCCTTGTCAATCACAGTCCTATGAACAGGTCTGTTTTTGACTATCACTGGAATCTGGACAGCCATTTGATGAGGTAGACGCGGTGCACTATTTTCTAGATCGAAGATTATAAGGTTCGGGTCTTGAGCGTCAATAGCTCCTATAGCCGACAAAGGTAATTTGCGTTGTGCTGGACATGATTGCAGCACTTCCAAAGCCAACATTGCTGAGGGTGAAACAACTAAATCCTCAACAATGTTATAGTTCTGAGCCGCTCTCGCATGTGGATTGAAAGCAGACTTTCGAAGTATACCCTTTGTCGGCGGTTTGATTACTAAGTCTGGGTTAGGTTTCTTGATCTGTAGTGGATCAGAACCAGGAGCTAAGGTTGATGGATTTGAATGAGAAGATTTTGCTTCTTTACCATCAACAGGACTTTTACTGCCATAATCTTGCGATCGAGTCGCAATCCTTACGTAAGACATCATCAATATGGGTTCTTCATTGGCACTGGAGGATGAACCTATCATCTTACTATCTTGAGCTAGAAAAGGATCCTTCAAGACAGCAGGAGTTTGGGAACCTTTGACGATTTTTGCAACTTCTGCTTGATGAGGGTAGTCTTTCATATAATGGTCTTCATCGCAGATGAGACACGGATAACGAGGTTTGTGTTTTTCATCAGTGGGTTCCGCTTTTTCGAGTTTCTCTTTTGAATTTTTCTCTTTATTCTTCTTCTTCCCTTTCTTCTTACCACCGGTTTTTGGTTTAGCTGTAGATGATTCTACAACGTGAATATCGGCGGAAAGTTTCGCGGAAGACTCTCCTGTCGGGGAATCTAGCAAGGTTATTATAGGAGAAGAATTCTTAGAAGACTTCTTCTTACTTTTGGTATTTACCGTGCCAATCATACCATCAGCGGCATGAGACCCTGAAGGAGTAGTAGCGATTTGATTTTGATTAGGTAGGTTGGGGATCTTCTTGTGTAACGTACCCAACTGAGTGTAAACTAAGTCAAGGTAATGTGCTTGAGCAATGACTTGCTCTTCAGTAACTACTCTGGCTTTAGCTACATCTTCAGTGATCTTAGGCAATAAGGATTTTACAAACCACTCAGCTAAGATTTGATCCGGGATATAAACCTTCACTAAACGTCATCGACGTCTCCATTCATGGATATGATTTGAGATGTAAGTGGACGCCGACTGCTTTAACGAAGTTAATAGCTCCGTGCCATTTTCATATCTGACTGGCAACTGAAAATGAGTTAAAAACAAGGTAGCTAACTGACTAAAATCATAAAAAGTGGCTCATGGTAATTCGATATACCATTTGGCCACAAGACCAATTAGAGTTCGTTGAAAAAGACGTAAACGAATAGAATCATCTGAAATGGAGTACGCACACCAGAGATGATAAGTCATCACATGGTTCGACGGGTCCTCTCCTGGTTTACCTTCGAATTTAGGAATATCACTGGGCAACTTATGCGGCATTGGCGGCCAATACGGAAGATAGTTGATTGGATCGTTCGTAATGTGCGTCAAGTCAGGCAAATCCAAAGTTGCGATAAATGGTAACTGACGATTAGGGTCCCTGAAACTTGGGGTCTGCAAACCAGCCCCAGGAGGAGGCTATCCAGGATAACTAGAATGGGAATCGCATTCGGGATATTTTGACCTACTGGAAAACCAGGATTAACCGGACCATACTGGGGTTGCTGAGGTTGTTGATATGTATACCCAGGGTACGGTTGATACTGATAGGTTGGTTGCTGCGCAACAGGACCGTATGGATACTGTCCTTGGTACAAAGGTTGATTAAATTGAGGTTGAGAAGTAACAATCGTACTTCCTACAGGCATCTAGACCGAAGTTTGGACTGTAGATCCAGACTGAGGTAAATATGTATGAGGGGTAGATACAGGAATAGTAGAAACCAGAGCTGTTGATACTCCAGAAGAAGGTGGGGTAGATGGAGTAGATGTTGCAGTAGTTGCAGCAGACGTTTGAGACGGAGTACGAGGAGTACTAGGTCCAGACTGAGAAACTACAGAAGGTGCAGAAGTTTGAGCAGTAGACTGGACAGATAGCTGAGATGGACCAGCGACCAAGGGTTGTCCAGGTTGAGATGACGGCTGCACATTCAGTTGCAAGACCTGCTGGGATTAAGATGGATCCCACACCAAATTCGTTCCGGGGTATGGACCTTGAGGATATTGAGGACCATAACCGAGTTGAGGGTAGGGTTGATAATATGATTGACGAGAAGGCGGTTGGTAACCTTGAGATGGGTACTGACCTTGGGGTTGATAACCCTGAGGCACGTACTGATACTGGGGTTGACCTTGAGGTACATATTGATATTGAGGTTGATTTTGGGGTGCATATTGATACTGAGGTTGACCTTGGGGTACATACTGATACTGAGGTTGACCTTGGGGTACATATTGAGTCCGGGGTTGACCTTGAGGAACGTACTGTCCCGTAGGTATGTACTGTCCTTGAGGTTGTCCCCCGGGCGCAAACTGAGTACCATGAGGTTATCCCCCAGGCATATACTGGGTACCCTGAGGTTGCCCCCCAGGCACATACTGAGTACCTTGAGGTTGCCCCCCAGGCGGTAACTGGCCACCTTGAAGTTGAGAACCTGACATCATTAGAATATCTTCTACACTCAACGGTTTAGTACCACTACTTCCAGTTAACAACTTCTGTTCGATAGGTTGAGGAGATGCTCCCAAAAAAGTACCAGAGATAGACAGATACCCAGCGGGAACAGAAGGACCGCCGTACAAATAGGTTTCCGGAGATTGAGAAAACATGGATGACGGACTAGACATATTCAATGCAGGATAGTAATCTCTAGGTGCTGGGTGATAAAAAATGTGAGGTGGTGAAAAACTTAGTCTCGGATTTTCCAAAAGATTAGTCAGTGAATGGTACCAAGCACTGTTCCTAGGTGGACTATAAAAAATCGATTCACGCTCCCTAAGGTCTAAGATAGGTCGATCTTCTGGAAAAGGAAACCTTTCTTCGATGTTCGAAATGGAAAGCTCTTCAATAGCTATGAGTCCAGAAGGAAGATCTTGGGTAATTACGGTTTCTACCCTAGGAGAACTAGGACCACTAGGAGATGGAGAAACAAACTCTGATACGGGAGGAGAAGCAACTTCATATTCGGCTTCAGATACTTCAGGTTCTTCACCTATATCACTAGTAGATGCAATACTACCAGTAACTTCTAAAATTACTAACGGTTGAGAATCAGAATATACTACCAAAGAAGGTTCTCCTTCTTCAGGTGACCCACTTCTATTACCACTAGGAGACACAAGGACTTTCAAACCTTCAAGCTGACTTGGTACGTCCTCAGGAGGTTGACCCCGAAGTCTACAGGATGTCCTCAGTAACTCAGCCACGTTAACAAACTCAGGGGATTGGCCCCGAAGTCTACGGGAATGCCTCGGTAATTCAGCCACAATTAAAGACTTTTAACTACTTCACATGTAAACAAAGTAAAATCTCAATGAAAACCACCTAAAGTCTCTAAAGAACCAAACAAATTGAATCACACGCCTAAAGAATCTAGGAGATCAAGCACACACAAACAGTAACTTTTCAGACCGAAAACACTAGTTGGTGATGAAATCCAACGTCGCAGAGTTCGATACAGAAATAGTGGTTGGAACAGTTACCTCAGCAACCTGTTTAATGAATAGACTGGCACAAGTTTCTCCACTTAACCGTCTCGAGTGAAGAGAACCCCCTAGAAAATCCAAGTGAGTCTAGCCGACATCTGCTCCAGGTACAGTGGGATCTTCCCGCCACCGTCACCTTAGGAAGAATCCTAGAGAATATGGTCACTAAGGTTACCAACAGAAACAAATATACTGGGGGGAACAGTCTACGATCCGATACGCACGCAAGGGAAAAGTAGCAAGCTCAATCCCCTTGAAGGCTCCTCGACATAATCCGAGGTTTACCAACAAGTGACCCCAGGTTCCTCGACAATGATTAATCCGAGGTTTACCGTTTGTAATATGTGAATATCTAGCGTCATTCCCAATGAGGAAGTATTGATTCCCACACTGGTTCGGACGCGATCTCATGCTTCTCCTTTAAGAGGAGCTTTCCCAGAGCATAGATGCAACAATTGGATTTCTCTCCTACCGCAAGATATAGCTACTTGTTTGTTTTACTGTCTTGGAGGGCTAATTACTCCTTACTCCAAGACACTATCCTAAGCTATGTTGGTGTAATAGAGCCCTAGAAATAAAAAGATTACTAGATTGATTTTACTTTAAGCATTATTTTTATTGGTTTTTTATTAAGTCAAGAGGTGCGGAGATGAAACTTGTGGTGTGAAAACTCGACTCGAAATCACTAAAAAATGCACTTAAGATGATTAAGCAATCTTTTTCTCTTCAATGAACTTCTAGCTAGGAAAGAGTTTGAGAATGCAAATGAGTGTAAACACAAATCTTTCTTAAAAAACAAACTGAAAGAAGAGTTTTTTTCTTTTCCAATGCACTCAAAATGAGACAACTAGTTATTTTCACAAGAATTTCGCTATTCTTTCAAACTTTCAAAGACTACAAAAAAAAACTTTTTCCAAAAGAGATTTTTTAGTTTTTATAAAAACACTCAAAACTATAGATAAAGCAAATATTGAGATCTACAAACTATAAAAAACTATTTGAAGTAAAAGCTTACAAGATGTCTTTTTCAAGGATGTTTTACTTGGCAATAAGCAAACCAAGGAATAACATGTCTAGAATCACAAATCAATCAAAAAACAAGCAATTTTTGTTTTCTTTTGTAAAAATGAAATCCAAACTTTTAACACAAGCTTTTTCGAAGTTTCGCAAAGAGAAAACACAAGATGGATTCCTCAACATAGGTAGATTTTGCAAATGGTCAGACTCATAAGAAGGCCAGTAAAAACCAAAGTGATCTGAGGCTTCTACAGCTTCTAAGCTCTGAGCTACTACACGACCAAAATGAAAATTAAGACCGGCAACCAAAACTTCTAGGAATTTCACCTAGAACCCTAACACCAATGGAATTAAACCAAGGAAAGTTCTTAACAAGTCACATGTAGGTCTGGGTAGGGGATAACAACATCTAAACAAATACTAAACTAATTGAAAGAGCAAAATTTAAGTTTTTCAAAATTTTAGCAGGGTCCGCAGGCCCACAGTTCACACGAGTGCGTGCACGCTCTATGTGCAAAGAAAACATGTGTATAAGTACGCAATGTGTTAGAAGCACAGGGTGCAGGCTTCTCCTAAAGTTATGAAAACCAAAAATAATCCTAGATCTACTAAATCCACCCAATTCCACACACAACAAGCCAAAAACAGAAACCAAAACACAAGTTTCTCAGGTCAAAGTCAAAAAAAGGAAAACAATCAATTCCCTAATGGAGTCGCCATCTTGTCACACGGAATGAGCCGAGGTTGCGGACAAGATCGACCTCCCTAGTATCTAAAGATATCTAGTGACAAGCAAACCAATCAAAAACTATCTTTCTCTAAATATGCAATTAAAAGCAAAGGCAAACAAGTGTTTTAGGCCTACCTTGGGTCCAATGCAAGTTTGTGGAAGCCTCGCTCTTTTGCTCCAAATGAGCTCCCTTGTAGCAAGTCTACAAACACAAACAAACCAACAAATTAAATAGCACCTGAAAAGCCAATATCATAAAGCATATCCATCATAATGATCAAGGAGCTTATGAAACAAACCACATGAGACAATTTGTTGAGAAAAATGAATCTGATTGTATTAATTAAAATCAAAGAAGAACTTTACAACCTGTGCCTTGATGTTGTAGAAGCTCCTCCAAGGGTCCGACAAGAAGTCTCCTCTACTTTGACAAGTTTCACTCACTTCCCAATGAAGTCAAAAGGTATGTGATCTTTCCTCTCAAGCTTAACAAGGAAGTCCCAATTCCACCAGCATTTACCCTAAAAAATGTTCAGCTTCTAACGTCTCCAGCAACTAACCCAATACCTTAATTTATAGTGCAATGGAGGGAAGTTACTAGGTCCTCCTTCAAAGGGATAAAGCCCTCCTTCAAAGGGATAGCTCCTCCTATCAAGGGATTATCTCCTTCTCTTTTGGGATGCATGAACCACCTTGGAGCGAATAATCCACGTCAAAATTCCTTCTAGAATCATCTAGAATTAACCCAAACTGAGTTTTTTAGAATAAACTTGCACCTTTTTGACTTTTACAGGGGTACGCACCCACCCTTTTACAGACAGAGTGTGCAGATATGCAGGTAATATGAACAAAGAGTGCGGGCCCAGAGGAATAAGTGAGAGAAAGTGCGGAACCAGAGCTTTAATGATTTTTAATGTCTTTCTCTCATTTGCAAAGCTTGACTTGAAGAGCTGGGGTCTGAGACTTGCTTAGGAGGACAGTATAAGTGATGATAGACCCATACTGACTGCAAATAGTCATGGTGACGATATTTTTGTGTAACACTTGTCAATATCAAAGCATCATTTTATTGTTTTTAGATGGGTAGCATAAGCACTTAGGATGTGGAAGAATGATCGATAGCAACCAGATTAGTTTCTGGGTTCGGAAATGTATCAGTCAACACCACTGAGGTATTTGAAGCCTTTAAAAATTTCGCAATCTCAACTAGATGCGGACAACCTCTCGTCCAATGCTCATCGTTACATATGTGACATGGAAAGCGAGGTTTCTTTTGCCGAGTAGGGTTCTCAGAAGATTTTTTAGGAGTTGAATTCTCCTTTTTTTTCTTATTATTTTTTCCTTTCTTCTTGCCCCCTGGTTGCTTTGGATTCTTGCCCTTGTCAGACGACATAGCATTAATCTCTGAAGCAAGAGGTTTTTCATTTGCTGTTTGAGTAGAAACTACAAGGGCTTTACCAGATGGAGCCTTTGCGGTTTGCATGCTTGAGGCACCGATCACGCCATCACTGGCGTGAGAGTCTCTGTTTGATTTAGGAGGGGGAGGAATGAAAAATTATAGTCTGGGAGCATCAGGAATTTTTTCATAGAGCGTGCCAGACTGAGTATAGATCAAGTCTAAATATTGGTGTTTCTGAGAAAAATAGTGTCTTTTCAATCTGCTAGTCCCATTAAGACGGGTATCTATCTTAGAAACAAACAATCAAAGTAAATTGCGATTTCCTTTATGTATGATAGATAAGAGAGAAGCAAAAGAGGACCAACTTGGATCTTCTGCTTGGCTCCTTGCTTGTTTCCTCTATCCTTTGATAGAGCTTTCCACTAATCCCCTACTTGTCCCGCTTTAGAGAATATCTGTAGAGGCAAAGCAACAAAACACCATCAAAGCATATCAATCTATAATATCATAAACAATGTAGAATAAAAAATAAATTGACCATACAATTGCATTCACAA
>APFE031172896.1:45355-94079 GCA_000404065.3 Pinus taeda
TTTTAATAATCACATGGACAAATAGTTATTTGTCATTTAAATCAATTTATCTTAAATTAATTAATTAAAGAAAGTGTACATATTAAATATATGATATTGATAATATTACACATATGATATTGATAAGCTTAATATGTAACATGGTATTATAAGCTTGATATGGACCATGGTATTGCTAAGCTTAATATGTAAGCTGGTATTATAAGCTTGATATAGACCATAGTATTGATAAACTTGATATGTAACATGGTATCATAGCAAACACTATTTACAAGTTAAAAATCTTTATAAAGTTAAAAATCTTTAAAATTAAAATAAAATGTATACATTTAGTTAACTCATATGTTAATTTTTTCATATATATTATGAGAAACTTAAAAAAAAATTATAGATTTAGTTAAATCATATCAGCATTAGTTACTTGTATAATGTAATTTGTTTCTTATTAGTCCTTGCCTTTAGGTGTAATTTGTTTCTTATTAGTCCTTGCCTTTAGGCATGGACTATAGTAATCGGAAGCCAAGAATATAACATTATTTGAGTGGCTTTTATTCCCGGCTCATTAGCTACAAACAAAGTTTTGTTCCCCGCTCATTAGGTATAAACAAAGTTTTTTATAAGTTTTGAGAGAGATGTTGAAAGCTCATTAGCTATAAACAAAGTTTTGAGAGAGATGTTGATTTTTCATGTTATTTGGCCTTTCCAAAAAAAAGCTAAAGGCCTAAAACCAAGCGAAAACATTAAGTTATATTTTTGTTTGTTTAATATTTTCAAATTTTTAGTCCCTGCAACCTAAACTAATGTTAGCGTTATTGGCTAATGTTAGCATTATTGGAGGGCATTAAATGTTATCACAGCATTATTGGAGGGCATTAAATGTTATCTCAGCATTTAGGAACACCTTAGTAGATACCAGCATTTAGGAACACCCTGGTATATACCAACATATATACCATATAAGCATAGGCAGGTTTCGGTGTGACGGTGAATCACAGGAAGGGCACACAGCCGGCAGGTTTCGGTGTGACGGTGAATCACAGGAAGGGCACACAGCCTGCAACAAAACACAGCTTGCAACAACCCTGAGGCACATTAAGGTCAGTTCACCGAATTGACATGGCGAATCACACAGTCACGACTTTGTTGTTGTTGGTGGTGAGCTACGAGTTTCTCTATTTGCAGCCTCCGTTGTAACTTCCGTCTGCCCAGGCAGAAGCGTAACTTGCATCTGTCCAGGCAGAAGAGGAGGTTTCTATCGCCTTTTGTACTGAAGACATGTATGGGAGCATGCTGAATTACATTTCAGAGGGCAACGGCTCCCCTTCCATCCATATAGGCCTGGGTTTATTCAGTTAAGGATCACTTGATTTATGGAGCTGCTTGATTTATGGCTGCCAGCCTTGCCATGCCCGCAACAATATTCCATAGGCAACAATATTTCATAGGCGAATAAAGGAAGGAAATACTTACTAGCGCAGAAGGCCATGAGGTTGAACTGCCAGGCAAATCTTTAAGGCTGCTCAATCCTTATGTCAAGGCGCAACTTCTTCCTCATTCATTGGGATTAGGCAGTATGCTCCTTTCGCTTCCTTGCTCTACTTATCCTCACTTTGCCTGGGTTTATTCAGTTAAGGATCACTTGATTTATGGAACTGCTTGATTTATGGCGTTGCGAGCCTTGCCATGCCCGCAACAATATTCCATAGGCAACAATATTACATAGGCGAATAAAGTAAGGAAATACTTACTAGCGCAGAAGGCTTTAAGGCTGCTCAATCCTTACCTCAAGGCGCAACTTCTTCCTCATTCATTGGGATTGGGATTAGGCAGTATGCTCCTTTAGCTTCCTTGCTCTACTTATCCTCACTTTGCCTTTGTTCTTCTTCCTCATTCATTGGGATTAGGCAGTATGCTCCTTTCGCATCCTTGCTCTACTTATCCTCACTTTGCCTTTGTTCATCTGAGCGAACACTTTGCCTTTGTTCATCTGAGCGAAGCGTGTATAGAGATCTTCTTTATAGAGAGCATAATGGATTCAGGGTGGTATTTGCTGCTGTCTCCGATCCCTTCTGTCATTTTTTCACTTCTGTTTCCTGTCCCTCTAGCTTCGAACCTTAATGCATGTCTCTCTCTTTTCCCCGCGGCAACTTGTTTCATTGAGGATCGATTCGAGCGGAAGCCCACCTCCATTGCCTGACTAGCGTTCATAAGAGAACCTGGCGCGTATATAATACGGTGTCTTTGTTCCACATCTTTCTATATTAGGCAAAATACATAATCAAGGTTTGGTAGCATTCGGTAGCAAGGTCTGGTTCTCTCTATCACGTCTACTAGAGAAGACACGAATGACTGGTTCCTGGGATTCTGAAAACGAGACGAATGAATAGTTCTGGTCCCTGTATAACAAGATAACTCACAAGGGTGATCAGGTACCGACCTGCAAACACATTCATGCCGTTTAAGGAAGCTCGGAGAAAAGTACCACCCTCATCAGTTTTCTCATTATTTTCATGTTCAACAATACCAATAGCATGGTCTCCCCAGTACTCATTTTCTTCATATTCTTCTTGAGGATGTCTCTTCCTTTGAATGAGCAGGGGTTCCTTTAAACCTGTATTTGAATTCTCCATCCCATTCGCTTCAGGCAAGTGTTCGAATGAGCTAAACAAGCTTTCTGTTGGCTACAGGCTTCTTCCTGCCACTAGTTGATTATAATGTTGCAGCCATTGTTGTTGCTCATCAATGGAGACGAAGAGGGACCTTCCTGAAGCAAATCTCTGCACATCCCTGCCACGAAACAAAGCAAAAATAAGTGTGCATCTAGAATGTATGAAAGCAATTAAATCTAGCCATATAATGATACATTACGTTGCAGTGGCTCCAACGTTCAGACTTACCGATGAAGCTACCAAACCAGAACCCAACTGCACACTATCAAAATCCTTAGCACACGCACAGCTTTAACAGAACGTATCAATGTGCACAAAAATGGCTTATTCATGGTGGCTCCCTTGTTCGACAAATTCATAGTGGCTTGTTGTTCTGCCCTGCGAGTGTAATGATTTGAATGCCGGCCCCTTGCCCGGCTTCCTGATTCTGATTGTTACATCAACACCTGTAATACATGCAGGGGTCCATAGTAGCTGGGTGCACGTGGGTCCTCCGAATGGTCTCCATGGGTGCCAAGTGATATTTATCTCTCTTGGGCCTGGTTTAAGCCCTGCATGCTACATTATGGAGGAGGCGAGGCATGTGGCGCTCATGGGAAGGCCAGTATGGTCCATGGACGTCTTTTTATTTTTATTTTTTTAAAGCACTTTACAGACCTTCCTCACTGCATTGTAATAGTGTTGCTGGGTTGCGTTTTCGTATCATCCTTTGCCTGGTCATGGGGACCACTGGGATGGCTGATTCCCAGCGAAACCTTTCCCCTGGAAACAAGGTCTGCTGGACAGAGTGTGACCGTCTGCGTGAATCTCCTGTTCACTTTTGTGATTGCACAGGCCTTCTTGTCAATGCTTTGCCGTTTCAAATACGGGATCTTTTTGTTCTTTGCCAGCTGGGTGTTGGTTATGTCCGTATTTGTGTTGTTTCTCCTTCTGGAGACGAAGAATATCCCAATTGAAGAGATGATGGACAGAGTCTGGAAGAAACATTGGCTGTGGAAGAGATTTGTCACAGATGCCGATGCCGACGATGACGAAGATGTTTATTCCAAGAAAGAAAATGGTAAAGGCGATGCCAAAGCCTACGATAATTCCCAGTTGTGATCTTTCTCCATCCCATTTCATCAGTTGTGATGTTTCTCCATCCCATTTCATCACAGCGAGAATCACAGATCCATCCACCCATACCACACAGTTAACCGTCAGGTCACCTCTGGCGCAGCATCATAGGCGCGTAACAAAATTTTAATTACCGATTATTACTCGCAAGATTAATGTAAAGCAAGTAGTTACAGTCTCACACTCCAAGTATCACATGTATTGTATCTTTTTGATGATTTCATCTGCCATCCTCTTTAAATTTTTATTAAAATGTTAGGCCGAATCGGCACTTAAAGAGCAGTCGAAACTTAGACTACTGCTGGACTTAAATACCTACCAGTGAAGTTATAAAATCTGGACATAGTTTTTTCCTCTTTCCTGTTCCAATGGAAATTGTATGAAATGTTTTCTCTATTGTGTAATTAATGTATTGAAATGAACTCATTAGCGTTTTACAGAAGGGAATTTCACTAAACTCCCCAATTCATATACATTAATAAAAACTTAATGTATATGAATTAAAACGACGCAGAATCTTATTTTTCACAGTTGTCATATCTTGAAATGAAAATAACAGTCACACAGCAAGTTGTTCGAATCTCCAACTGCACGTGAGGGCCTTACTTGATCTGACTCCTTATTAAATTTATTACACATCTTAATGACTTTATTACATGAGCCTTATTGCCCAGTTATGTGATCAATAAGTTAACAATGGTAATTACTATCTATCAGGACCAAGTCCCATTGGAGCTTCTTGGACACTCTAGGAAGGTCCCTCTCTGTCTCCATTGATGAGCAACAACAACAGTTGCAACATTATAATCCACTGGTGGCAGGAAGAAGCCTGCAGCCATCTGCTGTCACTGTTTCTGCTGGTTTTCCAATTATTGGCTTACCCAATTCAAATGATTATGCGGTGCCAACCGCAGGAAATGGCACTGGAATGATGTGTGGACTTGGCAGAGGAATGGCATTGCTAAGGCCAGGATTTATAACTACAATTTCTGATGGGCACAATGTTGTTACCATTTAGCTGTAACTTAAGCAGATAATACCTTTAAAGTTAAAGTGGAATCTGTAAGTGCTGCTCTCTTTGATATCTCTAGAACTTGCCTTCCATTTCTGTAGGTTGAAGTTTAATATTGTAGGCAGACTTGTGATAATTCACAATTGCTTTTGTGTATGCTTGGGTTTACAGACCAGTCAAGAGCAGCGGCAGATTCTTATGCAAGAGCTTCCACTTCAGGCCAGCCAGAATAATGGTCAGACCGCCTCTTCATTCAATGGCGTGAACACTGCCTGATGGTTTCTTCAACAAATCGGAGTTTTTCTAGTCAACATCATCTTCAGAAGCCTCAGCAGCAGCAAGGGCATAGTAACCAGCAGTATCCTCAACCTCAAAGTCAAAACCATAATCAAGCCAATGTGCATGTAGTTCGCCAACTGCATCAGCAGCACCACCAACAGCGTCAGCAGCAACAGAACCGGTATCTTCAATCACAACAGCAATTTCCTGCAAGCAGTTCTCAGTTATCTCCATTATTGACACAGTCACATCCATATCCTTTTTCAACTACGTATTAAGCATTGCTCCTCGAATATTTATCATGTTATAGATTATAATTTATCCCCCATCTTGCATATGTGAAGCTATCTGAAATGCATTTCTATTTGTTGCATGTATATGAATGGATTCCTGTCCTGAAGTACTGCAATCGACTGTAGTGCAGGGAATAGGCCACAAAGCCAAAATCAATATCTATCTACTACTACATAAACAACCTCTTGTACTCCAGTCAATGTTTTGGCATTGACAAGGAAAGGCATGTACAAAATTATATAAACAAAGTCAAGGATTCACTGAATATCTTAGACATATTATAAGACTAGACCAAGGCAGGAGATATATTTGCCAAAATGAAGTCGGTGTGGAAGACAAGGATTCTATGGGTATTGATTAACCGATAATAGAATAGAAGCTAAATTAGAACAAATCTTGGCTGCTGGTAATTTCCAAACAACTCAAAAGAGAAATATTTGTTTGATACCATAGATCTGCAGGCTTGAGATTAAAAAAAATTCAAAAATTTATGTGTTTTACACAAGTCAGGCTGTGATTGTGGCGAAACATAACTGATTTGACCCAACTTCTACAACATTCAGTAGCCATATTTTATCAACGAGTTATTGAAATGCATAATTTCATGAATGGTCCAGTCTCTGTATCTAATGGGAATTAGGTTCCTATGTGGGTATTGAAAACACACAGATGAAAATTATCTGAACTCTGACATCAGTCTGAAAACCATTCCAATCAAAATGCAGAATGCTACAACTGGAAGTTACCTTTCTAAGTCCAACAAAAGTTGGCAAATGTTTTCTTGCAAACAAAATATTAAACTGCAATGTAAAGAGAACTGTAAAGTTTAAACATTCTGCAATCCTTATTCAAAACCATTATTTTGTAAAGCAGATGCTATCTACCACATATGCTTTTGAACAGTGCTCCCATCCTAATACATATGCAGTAAGGAAATGCTTGTTCAGATCTACGCTGCAAGTGTAGTATACATTGCCCTTCTCTTTTAATCTCATTCAACTTTTTTTCACCCCTTACTTTTCCTGTTAACTTTAAAACTTACCTTCTAAACATTGGCTTTTTACATCTTTTCATTTAATTTCTATTTGGTTACCCATCCACTTTATTTTCTTTTCAACTTTATTACTCAACCTCTTATTTTTAGGTTGCAAAAATAAGCCTTTCTTTTTCTGTAACTTGAACGTTTTTTTAAAACAGATTTCTAATCTTTAGCCGACCCTTTAACCCTCATATTCACACTTTTACCTATGAAACCCATAAATCTAAGCTGATATTTCCATTTATTTGATTGTACCTGTTCCTCTGCATATTTTGATATCTTTAACTGTACTGTATCGACACACAAGTTTATTCCTGTTTTTATGATGATGGATGATGGGTTACACCTGAAACATCAGTGTTCATGATTACACACTGTTTCTTCCTTGAAATCTGTTCATGTTATACTGCATAGTATAGATGTGAAGTACACCTGATAAATATCAAATGTAGCCTATATTATTACAGGGATGGTGGATTAAATGTGGAGCAATACTCAGCTAATGTACCACATAACTGTCAAATACAACCTTTGTTATTAGAATGACTGTTGTTCAGATGGGAACTTGGACAGTAATTTTTGCACATTGCAGTCATCTCTCGATTTTTATAAGATCTTATTTCAAAAGTTCCATGGACACTTTCTTGTGCTGAGATATGTCTTTATATGAAGGTTTTTCATGTTAGCATTTCAAACCTCTGTGAGAAGGATTTTGGCTTTGGCGTATTGTTTTTTGATAAATATGGAGTCTCTTTATTCTTTGTAAGACTAATTTCTCCATATTTTAATATTGACTTTCCATTTTGTTTTCCAGTACTGGATTCTTCTTTGCAGTTAAGGAGGTTTTCTCTTGTAGAGCAAGGTCTTGGTGCAAAACAGTGCATTTCTCAGCCGGAACAGGTAAGGCACAGCTATGTAATTGAACATAATAAAGGAAGCCAATATTGATATTAATTTCCTAATTGATTCAAGAGAGGAAGCTTCTTGTTGTGATTATGTATGTCATGGCATCCTTTATTCATGTACGATGGCATACATTTCCAGTTTTGGCTTATCAATATCCACTTTTACATTATTTAGGCAACATGAGTTTTTTCTCAGTGGAAGTTTCCAATGGCAAGGCCATCTGAGTTGCAAATACTATATATTCTGGAGTCTATCTATGCTTCATCATTATTGAAGTAGTTCCTAGGATTATCTGACAATGCTTTTTTGGGTTGTGCTTGATGATCTGCTTTGTCTATCTCAAAATTCAAGGTTTAAGATGCTTTAAATATTGCAGGCAGTGCGGATCTTTGATAAGTATTCACATGTACACTTCATTGTGTTTCATGGAGGAATCTGGTGTTACATTGATATTGTCCTTCCTGGGATAGGAGCATCTTCAGGAATACAGCCTATGTCAGCTCGACTTACTCTGTTGCAGGGGACGAACAGTGTGCAGTTGGGTTCTGGTTTGGTAGCTTCATCGGTAGGTCTGAACGTTGGAGCCACTGCAAGGTAATGTATCATTATGTGCCTAATATGGCTACATTTAATTGCTTTCATACATTCTGGATGCACACTTATTTTTGCTTTGTTTTGTGGCAGGGATGTGCAGAGATTTGCTTCAGGAAGGTCCCTCTCTGTCTCCATTGATGAGCAACAACAACGGTTGCAACATTATAATCGACTGGTGGCAGGAAGAAGCCTGCAGCCATCTGCTGTCACTGTTTCTGCTGGTTTTTCAATTATTGGCTTACCCAATTCAAATGATTGTGCAGTGCCAACCGCAGGGAATGGCACTGGAATGATGTGTGGACTTGGCCGAGGAATGGCATTGCCAAGGCCAGGATTTCTAGGATTAGGATCAGCAGGAATTCCTGGGATGGTTTCTTCAGGAATTAGTAACATGCTTTCTTCTAATGGTCTTGGGTTGCCTGTCAGTGGTCCAGCTCCGTCTAGAACCATGCATGTTCTAGGAAGTATGATTCGGAGGCCAAGAGATGTGCAGATGTTGCAGGTAACCTCCTATATTTCACCAGTCTTTCCTTGACAAAAAAATCTTTATAATGTTTTCTCAGCCCTGTAACGTATTGTCTACCATCATGAGCATGCTGGAGGATAATGCAACTGTAATTTTAATGGAGACTGGGTACTTGAGTTCCTTGCTCAGCTGTTATGTGGTAATCTTTCTGTATTGCCCAGAAGAAATAAATAGAGAGGAAATTTAGACAAATGTAAGTTGAGACACTAGGAAGGAATTCCGTTTGAAACTTTGATGTTATAAAGGGTTAGAAACTTTTCTGTAGGCTTCCTTTATATTCTGTGATGTCTGACACGTATTGCTGCTTCCTGATGAAAAATCTGAGTAATGTACAATAAAAAGAGTGATGATATTTTCTTGGATAGTCATGGTAATCAACAGTTTGCAGGGATTTTTTTTGCCTAGGAATGAAAGCATTCCATCTATGATGCTTTATCCTTTTGCTTAGTGTTCCTTAAATCAGTTCCCACTACATAACTACAATTTCTGATGGGCACAATGTTGTTACCATTTAGCTGTAACTTAAGCGGATAATACCTTTAATGTTAAAGTGGAATCTGTGAGTACTGCTCTCTTGATATCTCTAGAACTTGCCTTCCATTTCTGTAGGTTGAAGTTTAATATTGTAGGCAGTCTTGTGATAATTCACAATTGTTTTTGTGTATGCTTGGGTTTACAGACCAGTCAAGAGCAGCGGCAGATGCTTATGCAAGAGCTTCCACTTCAGGCCAGCCAGAATAATAGTCAGACAGCCTCTTCATTCAATGGCGTGAACACTGCCTACTCTAATCAGATGGTTTCTTCAACAAATCAAAGTTTTTCTGGTCAACATCATCTTCAGAAGCCTCAGCAGAAGCAAGGGCATAGTAACCAGCAGTATCCTCAACCTCAAAGTCAAAACCATAATCAAGCCTATGTGCATGTAGTTTGCCAACTGCATCAGCAGCGCCACCAACAGCATCAACAGCAACAAAACCGGTATCTTCAATCACAACAGCAATTTGCTGCAAATAGTTCTCAGTTATTTCCATTGACACAGTCACAGCCATATCCATTTTCAACTACGTATTAAGCATTGCTCCTCGAATATTTATCATGTTATAGATTATAATTTATTCCCCATCTTGCATATGTGAAGCTATCTTAAATGCATTTCTATTTGTTGCATGTATATGAATGGATCCCAGACCTGAAGTACTGCAATCGACTGTAGCGCAGGGAATAGGCCACAAAGCCAAAATCAATATCTATCTACTACTACATAAACAACCTCTTGTACTCCAGTCAATGTCTTGGCATTGACAAGGAAAGGCATGTACAAATTTATATAAACAAAGTCAAGGATTCACTGAATATCTTAGACATATTATAAGACTAGACCAAGGCAGGAGATATATTTGCCAAAATGAATTTGGTGTGGAAGACAAGGATTCTATGGGTATTGATTAGCCGATAATAGAATAGAAGCTAAATTAGTGCAAATCTTGGCTGCTGGTAATTTCCAAACAACGCAAAAGAGAAATATTTGTTTGATACCATAGAACTGCAGGCTTGAGATTAAAAAAAATTGAAAAATTTATGTGTTTGACATATGATTATGTGGCGAAACATAACTGCTTTGACCCAACTTCTACAACATTCAGTAGCCATATTTTATCAACGAGTTACTGAAATGCATAATATCATGAATGGTCCAGTCTCTGTATTTAATGGGAATTAGGTTCCTATGTGGGTATTGAAAAAACACAGATGAAAATTCTCTGGACTCTGACATCAGTCTGAAAACCATTCCAATCAAAATGCAGAATGCTACAACTGGAAGTTACCCTTCTAAGTCCAACAAAAGTTGGCAAATGTTTTCTTGCAAACAAAATATTAAACTGCAATGTAAAGAGAACTGTAAAGTTTAAACATTCTGTGATCCTTATTCAAAACCATTATTTTATTTCCGCTAATTCATTCCCAAAAAGAGATTCAATTTCAAACAAATCAACAAATTCTGAAATGGATCAAAACTTGGTAATTATAGTTCTAGCAAGAAACTCAAACAAGGTTTCTGTTTAGGCTGTGGCGTAGTGCCAAGTTGGAGTGTACCGAGGTTCAAAACTACATGTGCACATGTGCTAGCCTTGTTCATAGAGAAGAAAACAATATGATAGCTGAACTAACACCAGATGCAAGTCCCACTACATTGACAGCCCATGGGTGCAGTGTAATCAATAGACAAAAACCATATAAATGTCATGGGTGATTTTGATAAACTAGATATCCATGTCATCTATTTCATAAAAACGTAAAGTCTAAAAGAAGGTATATTTATCTATCTAAAGCTGAAGTTAATTTTCCTTTATTACCAAGATATAGTGTCATTACAATTTACAACAAAAGATATTGACCCTTAAGCATGCACAACAACCTAGCTTAGCCTGTATACAGCCAGCTGCAAGAACAGTGTTACTCAGTAGCATGCACAAGGACCTAGATTAGCTTATATATGGCCAGCAGGAAAAATGTTGCTGTCATTATTGAGGATGGAGCTCTAGAATTGTGTTATGCAAATTCTCCACTTTATTAGACCACTAAAACATGTAAGAATATAAATTGGGATTTCAGCAGTGTGGTGCTTCACCTGTAAATCCACCTTTTCAGCTGAGAAGATTCTTCTTGATCAACACTTAAATCCTCTTCTTTCAGATTGCGGTCTGCATAAACTTTTAGCTGATGACATAGTGTATTCAATCCTGAAATCTTCTGCAGGCATGGGATATTTGGCCCCAGAATACACCACAGTTGGTCGTCTTACAGAGGAAAGTGATGTGTATGCTTTTGGAATCATACTGCTACAGCTTCTCACTGGAGAAACAACGATAAACTCTTCTTCAATAAGGCCTCTTGTACATTCTGGGAGGCCGGATGAATTCATTGATATAACTCTCGGAAAGGAGTACTCAAAAGAAGAGGCTCTTAATTTAGCACGCATTGCATTGGATTGCACCACCCACCCCTACCCAGTGGTCTTGCTCAACCAGAGCTTGCCTTACTCTCATCACTTGGTAATATATACTGAGTAAGCTCTTGCACCTGTTTTAGCCACGTGGGTATCCCCAAAGCCTTAACTCCCAGGAGATTGACCGCACTGTGGCAAAAAAGATTGAGAGGTTTATGTTTTTAAAGATGGGGTTATATATTCTCGAAGTTTCCTTCACATGTCGTTACGACTGTACAATTCCTTTGAGATAACCTCTTGGGTAGCAAAACTTTGTCTTCAGTTGGAGATTTAAACCATGCAAAGTTCCAGGTTGATATGAAACTGTGTATAGATTATACAGCAAGTTTTCCCAAGGTGTCCTCTGGCATGTTGCATATTCCTATCAAACTCTTCTGGATGCATATTAGCGGTTACTTGTAGATTATATTGGTGGCAGAAAGGGGGAGTATGGCATATTTTTCATAGGTTAATAGTTGCAGACATATTATTGCAGGGCAAGAGGATTACAACAGGCTCAGGCCCCTGAGTTACAAAGGTGCAGATGTCTTCCTCCTGGCTTTCTCCTTGATCAGCAAGGCCAGTTATGAAAACATTTTCAAAAAGGTAATTGCTTACCGTAGCTTTGTGTTTCATCTTTTTTGTTTTTAAAGTAGATTATATTGGACATGGTTCTTGAAAGGAGAAATGTCTGCTTTAGGTTTGCATTTTTTTGAACTTTTGAAAATGATCCTCAAGATTTTTTCCTGTTGGCTTTGTGGTTCTTGTTTCTTATGTGTCAGTGGATTCCAGAATTGAGACACTACGCACCATCTGTGCCTATCATTTTGGTGGGGACAAAATTAGGTGGGGATAGGCTCATCCCCAATTAACTATCTTTAGTTGGACTGTTTTCTTAAATCGAGTTATAATTTGTTTCCTGGTTTTCTCTGAAAATCCATTTTCTATGGCTACAGATTTACGAGAAGACAAACAGTTTTTTGCTGATCATCCTGGAGCAGCCCCAATCTCGACAGCTCAAGTGCTCCTAGATTTGCATGTATTCATCTAAAATACAACACACAAATTCAAAATATTAGCCAACTGAAAGCTTAAAAGGTAAGCTTTTACAACACAGAAATTCAAAATGTTAGCCAACTGATGCTTATGTTCATTGACACCGAAAAATACATTTTACTGCTTTTATTTAAGCCTTCATAGTTTCTGTGAATTTTTTTATAGTTTTAAAATTATATATTGTTAAAAAAAGGGATGGAAAGTGTTATCCTACAAGCTGATGAGGAAGATTACCAGGGAGTAAAAGAATAAGTCTAAATAAAAATTTGCTATAACCAGTCTTCTTGGTATAAAGACATAGCTCATTTGCTCATTGCAGGCCTTTGCCCACAAGGGCTTTACAAATCCCAGAGAATCTCTTTGAAGCTCCAGGCTGCTACGTATTGCGCTGTAGGGACTGAGCGCGCTGTAGGGACTGAGCTTCACTGGTATTGCCATGATGACTTTCCCATGCTGTATGCCATTAGACATCCAATTTTCCAGGCACCATATATTCCTGGAGAGCATCCGCCGGTGTGCAAGCTGTTATAATTTCATCCAGTACAAGTGCAATCTATTGCCATGGGCTCTACCCAATACATTGAAGGTTTTATTTATACATGTTTTGCTTTGATTCGCATTGAACTCCTTTGCATATATTTTGATTTGTTTTTACATAAGTCCGGGTGAAAAAAAAGCTCTCTGTGCGCTCCTACTGGCTCCCTCGTGCCAAGGCAGAAAAGAATCCTACCCCACTCAACACAGGGACTTGCTGCCTCGCAGCTTCCCTTCTTTCTCTATCTTACACATTTGTTGTGCGCTCCTACTGGCTCCGTCGTGCCAGGGCAGAAAAGAATCCTACCCAACTCAAAGGAGCAAGTCAAAGGAGGTACTTGCTGCCTTGCAGCTTTCCTTCTTTATCTATCTTACACATTTGTCCGCCTACAAAATTTTTAGTTTGCTCGTCTCTCTATGTTAGACATGTGGCCAACTCCAAGGTTAGTTTAATAAGTTGTTAAAAGTTTACATTTCAAGATTGTAATATTCAGAAGCTTCAGTTAATATTGAATTTGAATGTCGGAGTTCGATTTTTTTTTGTCACGTACTCAACTCAATTATTTTTGTCTTTTCATGCTATCACGATGTTCGTTCGATCATGCCATTAAACATAATTATAATAAGTGTGTAGGATTTTGTTCCTCTTTTATCCCGATTCCCAATTAGCATTTAAGGTTTGGTACAGACTGCCCAATTTTAATATTACCACTGTCACTGGCATTCGAGGGTATGGGGAATCTGGTTATTTTCTGGGTCCTCATATTCACCTCTCTACAATCTTATTACAAAATTTGGACTATAATTGGGCCTCTATCCCTTAGGTTCAGAATTGTCTTGTTTAGTATTAATTCCATAATCATCATATGCATCACTTTCTCTTAACCATTCTACCGGTCATAGTTCTCTTGCAGTAAGTGTTTGTTAATATGGTTTCCCGAATAACTCCTTATATATATATGCACATTAGAACATTGTATCTTACAGTTTACTATTCTTACAGGGATCGGGTCCTCGGCAGATGCTCTTGGCATACCATATAGCTCTAGGATGCAAGGTATATGGTGGTCAATTCTGTCCAGCCTAATATCCTGCTTATGCAGCAGAAATAGGATTTTCACCATATCCTTCTTGTAGTTAGGCATTCCTTGTAGTTTCACCGCCATTCCCACTGAGATCTGCTCCATAGCCTTGCCTAATAAACTCTTCATTAGCCAATGCAAGTACAGAGTTTGCTTGAACTGAGTGATTCTTTCGCAGGTGTTTCCCGAATCTGGGACTAAGGTCCTCCAGTAGTCCATCTCTTCCTCTGTCTCACTACCTTGTTTCACTTCCTCTACCCATTCTTCCAGCAACTTCCGAATGCCCACATCCGCCCCCTCTCGATAAACGTCAGTTGTCTCTGTTATGAGATGTTCTACCGATTTTCTACCCTTGTGCGGCTCCGACGTGCTCGGACCCTTATCTTTCCTGGGAGTCGGGCCTCTCCTACCACACCCATGGCCTCACACAACTCGAACCATGACCTGTTGTCTTGAGCACTGATGACAGTTGCAGTCGGTTAGATTTAAATACAAAATTGAAATTATACACCACCTCGCCCATTCCTTATTGCTTGCAGTGAGGTACCTCTTGCCTTGCTTCTCCTCTCTTCCATTTCTTCCCACGGTCATGCTGGGGTGTGTCGGAGCCCGCAACCCCCTATCGGAGAGGTCCTGTCCCCTGCCCCTTGGAGTGCCCATTACCCCATCTCTGTTTATCTCAGTCACATGCAAGTTTACCATCCCATGCCCATGTTGATCTCGCAGACCCCCCTTGCATTTTGTTAGGTTCCAGCGATGGTTCAGGTATCTTTCTCCCTTTGCCTCAGCCTTATAGATCTTGCCGCTCAGTTCCCCCCAACTAGGTCTCCATCTAGAGTTTCTGGCCTTGCCATCACTCGGGCTTGGGTTCCAAGTAGCCCATCGCTTACTTTGCGAGTCTCGGGTATGGCTACATCTCAAGTCGCCTACCAGTTGCTTACCCCTGCCCCCTGTTATGCTCAATTGCACCTCCTGCTTTACCTTGCGGCAGTCAAGCTCCCCCCACCCTTGTACCCATAACGCGAAGCTTCCCATCCTAACAGAAAGCAATTGCCCCCCAACCGTCATGGGTTTCACCCATTTGGCATAATGTAAAGACGTAGAACCAGGCCATGGCAAGAAGCTACGTGCCCCATTGCCACCAACAATTTCCTATCCCCCAGATAGAACCCCTTGCACCCCAGCTATACCCCAGCAAGATCATTTACAATTTTGAGGTGGAGTCAAATAACATACCCAGAGTCCACAGGAGTTAGTCGACGGCCCTGGTTCTTTGCATTTCGATGTTCTCCACCAGCTTTGAGACACCACCCTTCTACACAAGCTATCGCACTAAGACTACACGTCGAAATGCCTCTCCCTTCGTTATACCCTTGTCTCCAATCTCGCCACCTTGCCCACCTCCCCAGCATGCAATCATGCCAAGGGTCACCGCACCCCAGCCTTGAGCATGTGGGGGACGACAGTATTAAGTGCGTAGGTACCCTTCATCACTGCACCCTTGCTCTCCTCGTTGTCGGCCTGCATCCCGATTAGGATAATTATGCTCTCTTTTTAACCTTAACTAGAATTTTTATTCATATAAAATATATTCAACTTTTAAATGTAATTTAGGACGATATACTTTTTTATAATTTGGAATTTTTTTTTTTTTTTAATTCTAAGTAGTTTGAATTTATATGACTAAAATCTGCATTTGGGCAAAGATCAAAATGGTAGGCTATTACAATTAGTTCTTGCCTTTTGTGATATGCTCAAAAACCCACTTTATAGTGATTTCTATCTTATAATATTTGGAATTAAAAAATTGTGAGAAAATATTTAAAATTTTGTAATATTACATGGGTGGAGATGTGAAGCAATATTATATGGGGAGATATGAATATGGTGTAAAATTTACACTTATGGGCCAAATGTGGCGATGAATTTTCAAAATTGTACGTCTTTATAGAATTAAAGCTCTCAAAATTGATATAAATTTTGTGAAATTTGATTTGGAGTAAAAAGATAATTTGTGGAGAATTATGTTGTTGTAATGATTTTTTTCAAAAAAAACCAGTGTCATATAATTCGTCAATTTTCCATTAAATTAAATGTTTTCCCTTGCAAATTTTCGCACACCTTAATTGATATGTGGGTTCAATTATATATATATATATTTGACTAAATTATGCATATTGAAACTTTATTTTGTAAAGCAAAACTATATTTTTTTATTATTTTTCGAAGGTGGTCAATTAATATTTGAATTGCATTTTTCAAACACATGTATTCATGCATGATTTTTTGCTACTATTTAAATAAATTCAAAAACCAAGAGTATCCTTTTGAAGAGAATATGATAATGAAGATGATGCAATTTTTTGAAATTTTTTCGTGTTGTATATTTTATGTTAATGATATTTCATTCAACCCCTTCAACAGTGTCCAAAAAAAAATTAAGCATAACATTGAAAAGAAATTAGACGAAAAATATTATATGAATTCGAAAATGTCAAAATCATATGCCATTGGATAGAAGATTCCATCACAAATCCAAGGTGATCAACTCCGCCACTTAGAACAAACATTCCCTTGAGTTTCACCATGCTACAAGATGGTGTTTCAAAGAAATTTGTAGAAGGGGAGTTAAAATTTTGTTTATCATGTCCTCAACAACTTGATCAAACACTTAAAAAGCTCGATCAAGCACTTTAGGTAAAATTTGAAATAATTCGATCGAGGGTTTAACACACCCTTGATAAATCCCTTCTAGTAATAAACCTCCTCACCAACACGAACTACCAAATATTAAGGATATTAATTGGCATTGTTACAGAGCTAGGAGCTTGATCAAGCTCCTTCTGCCACCAAAAAAAAAAACACAGTTGAATGTTCATTCATGGAAAATTAACACAGAACATTCGTCCATGGTGAAATAACACAACATGGAAATTACACATAGATTAACAACAAACATGAAAATATGGAGAATTCGTTCTTGAAAAGGGGCTTAAGTGCCAAACCAAGAAGAAGCCTGAGAAATGGCTAGATAAATGATGAGGAAATGATGACAAAGATTAAAAGAACAATAAGAACGCGAACATTATCCAATTCAACAAATTCATGCAAGTATAGGTAATCTTTGTTTGACTTTTCATATTACATGCTTCATGCTGTATGCATTAGGAAATATGATTCAAGAAAAGGAAACAATGGAGAATGGAACAATAGAACCAAGATAAAATTAGTAGTGATTTAACAATACCACAACCATTTTAGTACAATTAACCACAACCAAATTTATTTTAGTGGTGGGAATTTGTGCAACACAAAACATTCAAATGGATTGTGCATTGAGTCATGCCTTTACAACACCACACCTTAAACTAGTTCATTAAAAAAGCCTTTAAGGTTAAAGTTCCTTAACATTGTGTAGATTTATGTAATCTTGTATTCCAAGGCTACTTGTGGAAGAACACATTTTGATTAAGAATTTTTTGTGTTCCTTAGAGAGATCAAAAACTTCAATAACAAAACAAGGAACACCATTCCAAATTATCAAGACACTTGAGAGTGGAGAAGGAAATCACAAATTTTCTTAACTCTTTTCTATTAGTTTAAAAGATGTGTAAATTATGGAAAAATTCATGACAAGTTGTCCACTATATAACATATGAAGGATAACAATTTGGAAGATAGAAAAATATACTCCACTTCCAATATCAAGAAGATCGCAAGATTTGAAATCAATAGATTTCCTCATAAGTTTAGGGACTTCAAGTGGGGCAATGTTTATGAAATGGTAGTTGTGGATCGCTTCCATGTAATTCTCATGATGGTACCTTTAAGGAAGATAGTATTAGGTTAAGAAGTTGCACAATTATTCTTTGAGCCATAATTATAGGTGCCCTTTTGCCTCCCATTATTTATCATCCCTAAATAGATCAACCATTCTTTGTTACTTTTGGAAAATTGTATGGGGATTGAAGTAGGATACTAAGCTAAAGAAGAGCATCGAATCCCTCTATGAAGAGTGGAAGAATATAGGTAGTATGTCACAACATATTTTAGTTCCATACATGAGATTCCATCTCATACATGCAAGGCTATGAGAATCAAGCAATGTATAACATAATGTAAGCACTTCGCCTTTAAAAACATGACTTGAATTCACATTGAAGGTGATTCTTGGACACATTCTTGAGGTAGCAATGGTGAAGAAAATAACTACACATGTTAAAGTTATGATTTTCATTGACTATGTCCATATATATGTGTGTGTGTGTGACTGTAAACTGGAATTTAAAAGCTATCCACATGAAAACTAATAAAAAATAACTGAAAGCCAACATTCTATCCATCCTTCTAGGAAGAGGCCGAAGCGATTGGGGCCATATCTTTAGCACTGGAGCCTGGCATCTATTTGTGTGAGAATAGGCAAGGGAAGTGTCTCTCCGTGCGCTAAGGCGATCATCATGTTTCTGCAATCGAAATTGTAGCTTCTGAAACTCTTGTTTGTAATTTGGGAAATCCTAGATTTCAGACATCCAGATTTTCTCCATGGCCTTTCCAAGGAGGCATTTCATCAGCGAATAAAGATGCAAGGTCTGTTTAAATTGAGTCGCTCTTCCTCTAGGTTTTCCCGAATTCGGAACCGAGGGCTTCTAGTCTTCTAGATCAGCTTCATCCATGCTCGCTTGTCGGTTTATGTCTTCCTCCCATTCTTCTATCAGTCACCTAATCTCCTCCTTGGTGCCTTCCTTGTATGCAATAGCCACTTCACTTGTCAGGTTGGCCAATGGTTTTCTACCTCGGCGTTTACCCGAGGTGCTTGGGTCAACCTTGGCCTCAATCTCCCATGGACTCTTTCCTTGACCCTTACCTTTCGTCATTCTACCCATTGTCGCCCTGTCACGATACCTGCCAGCTAAATCCTGAGGATGGATAGAAACTAGCCTTTGTGCTCTTCGTGTCCAAGAATGATTACCATTCGGAGGACTTGATATGGGAACAAGAAACTAGGATTGCCATAACATTATGTTTTGTATTTCCAACACCCGAAGGCTCTGCCTTTTCACAAAATCCACTGCCCTTGGTTCATTTGTATAACCCCCGAAATACATGATCCCCCATCTAGCATGACCATGACCCTCACCCTGGTAAATTTTCCCCAACAAATGCCCCGACATGCCCATTTATTTGCAACCGCTTCGGCCTCGGCCTTGGGAGCAAGGCGCAAACAGATGGAAAACTACATATCCTATAGCGTGGTAGCCAAGCCTACGAGTTCCAAGTCTCGCACCTCCCTTACCCACCTTTGTATGACCAGAATGAATATTATTTTATTAAAATAGTTATCTTTTAATATCAAAAAAATAAAATTGAAAGGCATCTATAGGATTTTTATGTATGTTTCCATCTTTTCCCACAGAAAAAAACTCGTAACTTTTATTACTAAAATAAAAATTACACTTTGTAAACACAAGAAGCCACGAATGAGCATCCTTTAATGATACAAAGCATCTGTCACCAGAGGAGTAGAGAATGAATCGCTAAAAAACAAGAATCCTAGCCCTATGCAATAATAAACCAAGGCACGCAGACGATAAGTTATCAAAAACAAAAACAAAAAAGGTGTGTAGGCCCCCCAAGCCCTAGAAGGGTTCAAACAAGAATATACAAATACATTCATCCAATAAGTAACATGACCGAAAAAAACAAAGGTAGGGCCCAAAACCCACACCAAAAATGTCGCAATAACCTCAAGGAGAAAGCCACGAACCTAGTTGAAGTCAGAGCAAATGCTATGCAGGAAGAGGCAAGATAAGGCACCAAAAGGGGCTAAAAAAACCCCATCCACTCAATTTATTGTAGTAGGATGATGCAACAAACTATGGCAAAGACCTCGGTCCCAATGGCAACATGCGAGCTCCACAAACCAGAAATCCCTACATTGAAAACCCCTGTGGTGACAATAGAAGAAGAAAGTGCCATGAAGCCTAGCAAAAAAACCCGAGAATCCTTGCAGATGCAGCGAAGGCGCCCATAATAGATAAAATGGAAATGGGAAAAGATGAGATATAGACAAAACCACTAAAATTACCATTATGTGTGTATGCGACCAAGCAAGGAGGAAGAGGAATGAAATAGAGCCCTTGAAGCTCCATCCCCTCATAAACTCCACCAAACCGAGTTTAGAGACATTGCAACAACAACATATCCAGCACATGCATATGCAGAGGAGGAAAAAAAAATGGGGGAGAAGAAGCAAAATAATACAGGGGTGACGTATCTAAGGTTAGGCACGTACCCCTAATCACCCTCCCTATTTATGTATGTTTCCATCTATTTAAATGTTTTTCAAATTCAAAATCCAGTTGTAGAGTGTAGATATAATTTGAATAGTAAAATATTAATATTTACTTTATGATCAATGTTAGGATCTTATTTGTTGTCTAGGATGGTTTGCTTATTTTCCTTTTTTCTTTTCAAATTAAGTTCCACATTCTTAGGTAACATTGTTTTAGGTTATTTGGCCTAATTATTGTTAAAGCTAGTCGTATATATTTTCGTAAAAGTTTCTCTTTCATAGGCAATTTTTTTAACAACTTTGGTTTAATGTCATTGGTCATAATTTGTAAGGATGTAAGTTGTAAGAAGTTACATTGTTGTAAAAAGTGATAATCTCAGTCTAGCATATAATTGAAAAATGTTACATATTGATATTCATTCTTGATTCAATAGAGTGGAAGAAATACCAATTTGGAATTGGTAAACTATGAGTATTTGATTAGTCACAAATCATGCCTAGAGGAAGAAGCATGCCATCTTTGATAGAGATGAAAGCTAAGGGTTGGAACTTCTAGATAAAAATTTGTGCACAGAGATTTCACATGAGAACAATAAGTCAAAACTAATATGAGAGTAATTTAGAACAATCTCTGATTTTCCATTTAATAAGGATATCCATAATTTCTATACCAATAGATTCAGTTGGTATTACTGTAGGAATTCCATATCATTTTAGGTATGCGCCAAAGGGTTGAAAGGGCTAGGCACATAGGGGCCATCAACATTGTTGGTAGTTATAGGCGGAATTGGTAAATTGTTAAAGGCCTATGTGCAGAGTTGATTGTTGTTTTTCACTGGTGGGTGGAAGTGAGTGAACCTCTGGGGTCCCTATTTCATCTAAGTAACATCGGTTTAATCCTTTGAGAATTTTACCTCCACGCTCTGGAATCTTTCTCAGGGGTAATTGGGTTGTAAGAAAAACCATAATGTTTCCTAATCTAAGGTTCGGAGGAAAATCGAAGTCTTAGACTAAGTTTTTAGTTTATACTTCTAGATACGTATCTAGTCCATTTAGTATACACCATGAAAATTCATGGTATAAAATATTTTTTTGATTACTGGGTGCTTGAGTTCATGTTCATGTTAATTAACTTGATGTTTTATTAATGATATGTTTAGAACATGGTTTGTTTTATGTAGTTGACTTGAAGGTAAGCTTACCAATCTTAGGTTATTGATGAGGTTATATTGGTTTCATTTGTCATGCTAAATTATTGGCCCACCTTGAAGGCCATAATATACAACCTTCTCTAAAGCATGCACTTGGTAGTGTAGAAATATAATATTTTAGTGGATATAGTGCTATGGAATGTAAGAATTATGAATGTTTATATGGCCACTTTAATATTGCAATGTTGTATACCATGTGTGTAATGAGGTTCATGTCACATAATCAGTCTTAAAACTTATACTCAACCTATAAGTGTATCATTACCATAATTTTTGGGACCCTAATCTGAAATGATGGGATGGAAATTTTTGATGATATGTTGTATGCTTGGTAATCAATATGACTCCCCTCCATTAGAAACACACAACATAAACCTGAGAGAAGAGACCTTGAACCTTGTGTGGGCTATTGAGTCTAGAGTAATTCCAACAAAAGAAACAAAAGTATAGTCTTGGCACTTAGGATAATTGCTTGGGCCTACGTTACATATATATGAATTATGTAAGTTATACATGCCATGTTTACCCTACCAAAGGTATGGTGTTCACAATCACATATTAGTTGTAGATATGTGGGACCCTCAGGGGTGTATTATAATCCTTGAGTGGTTGGTGGCTTTATGACTTGTTCTTGAATGTATGTGTGAAATCTAAACAAGACAAGTGAATACTATATGAAGGACAATAATCCATCATGTATGTAGACATGGAAAGCTAATATTTATTGGGCAGAATGTTGGGTATTACAACAATCTTTGAAGCCCCTACTGACTTACACAGGCAAATCTCGAAAGCCCCTACTTACACAATCTTTGAAGCCCCTAGAAATGAAAACCTACTCTAAGGCTCTTGCACATGTACAATGGGTCTAGTAATCCAACTATTTAATCATTAATATCAATGGAAGCATTTAACCACTGCAAGAAGCAAGGTTGAGCAAATTCATCTTAAATTACCAAGAAGGAAATCATGCAGACACATAGACAGTTTATATGCTTAAATGAGAAGTTGCAAATAATTTCCTTTGCATCACCAAGTTTCCCAACATGACCAAGAAGGTCAATCATGCAGACATAGTGGTCTATTTTTTGTTGATATACTGATCATGAATCATGGACCCAATATAATGGTGGCCTGCATCAATGAGGCCAACATGGCTGGATGTAGAGAAAACACTAATAAATGCAATATATTTCAACTTCACTGAAGCCTACAACATTTGCTCAAAGAGTTGAAGGGCAGTCCATTTTTGACTATCTGGCCATGGACCTTCTTACCATGTCCAAGAGATAGTAAGTTACTACAAGTAATTCAAACATTTGAAAAGGTGAATTGAATCGATCTGGTGCTTAACTGTTGCATTTGGAAAAATATATTCATAACTTTCTCACAATTATATTATCCTCTTATACTAAAGATGCATTAGGCACCCCCTCATCTTAATTTGCACATGTACCTTGTTTACATTTATATTGCTTATTTCTTGTTGCTTAGGTATATTAGTAATTATTTCATTCCATTCGACCTGCTTGTGCAGTCATGGACAAGCTCACAATGCCTATGTTTTGAAGTGGAAAGATGTAAAAGGGTCTAATGAGGATTTTGAAATATGCAGCTCAAATGAGGTAGCAATAGTATTTTATAATTTAGATGTGTTTCTTGTGGCCATCTAAGAGGGTATAATGTCTTAATGGGGCATGCTCATTGCAATTGGACAACTTCTTGAAGAAAAAAGCAGTCCTATGATAAGAATTTTTTGGTGCGGGAAAATCGCTAAGGATAAAAAGGGGATAGGAATTTTCAAGTTTGGAAATGTGTGCATAGGAGATGTGTTTTTCCCACTTCCATGTTAATTCCTAATCACTATTGACATTTGTTAGACAATGCTTGACTTATTTTCAAGTTTAAACTCTTTTCATTCTACCCTTAGGACCATTTGGCCTTGTGCATGTTAATGAAAAATATTATTTAAAAATTTGGCCTTGTGAATGCTAATGAAATTTAGTCTTAGGTCATTTGGCTTTGTGCATGTTAATGAAAATTCTACGTTCAATTTCTAGTTAAATCACAAATAATAAAAGATAGCTATGTCCTTTCACAAGAGATAGTAGATCCAATGTTGATCTGTAGGATCTATGAACTTTAGTGATACTACCTGTAATACATGGTTTCAAGATTCAAACTTTTGTTATGACTGGCCAAATTTGATATACAAGTTTGGAGTCTAATATTAAATCCAATATCTAGAATGAATGAAACTGGGAACATATTAGAACGCCATAATACACAATTAAACCATAATTCTTCTAAAATTAGAAAGAATCTTCCACAAAATAGAATATGCAACAGCTAGATTCTATTATTGAATTATGAGAAATGATTATAGAGATGAATACAATAGTATATTTACTTATAGATGAGATGTCATAAGATTTGGGGTGTAAGTTTAAAAAATAAAATTCCAAGAATGCTACCTTATGTTGGACTTTATTAAAAGAATACTAAGAAAATTTTGTTTGTCAACATGGCTTAAGGAAATAATATTAATGAAACCTTTAGATCCCATTCCCAAGGTGATACATGAGGAATTGATTATTCATAATAAACACCTCTCCTTATTAGGGTGATAAAGGGGGTATGTTACAAAGTGGTATCCGAGCTCCTAGGTTCAACACTTGGACCTAATGCGATCTATCATGAAAGGAATGAAGACTAAAGGTTTAACCCTAGAATCTTGAGAATCAAGGTAATTCTCTATCACATAATTAATTGAGCAGGAGGTTAAAGTATGAACCATCAGAAGGAGTGGAACTATAGTTCCTAAGTATTATAGCCAGTTATGAATATGAGTAACTATAATAGTGATTATGGAATTAAATATGGACCACAAGAATTCTTTGCATGATGTAAAATTAGTCACTGGAAGAATTTTCTGCATGATTTTGTGCATAACTTGCCAGTGTATTAGCATTATTGAACAAGTAGTGTACTCTTACACACTTGGAATAGGTATGCATATGAATATCTACATAGTATGAGGTATTGTGTAAATCCCTATATCTCTTATGTTGCATATTGTCATGTTGATCGTATAGAGATATTTATGTATATGTGGGTGTATGCATTGGATGGATCTCGTGATTTGTATGACTACAAGTACAAATTTGTTGGGAATTTAGTAGATAACAAATAATTATTGGTAGGTATTGGTTATAGCACTATGATCATGGATTGTATGCAGATTATTTGCAAGTGAAATTGAATGCCAATGGAAGTAGACATGAAAGGATCATGGTTTAATCAAATATTGTCTGCAGGTCTTATGATGCATTCTCTATATGAATGTGAAAATTTAAGATTGATGCATGTTGACTCTATGGGGTTGTAGGCGCCATGACTGTTGGCCTTAATAATAAGTTTGAATCCTTCTAAAGTGATTAATTTTTTTATCTAAATGGTTGATAACTATGACTATTATGCAATGTGTGTGTGTGTGTGTGTGTTCCTGAAATTGAAAGCAAACTTATGCAAATGTTATTTTGGTTGCACTATATACCTCATGACAATCCTATGATATGTGAATGGCTACATAGAAGCATGTTTGAGTTCACTTGGTAAGATTACCTCTGGTATATGTATTTTTTTTCATTATGAACTAATAGTTGAGTGTGTGTGGAAACAGATGGGAAGAATCATTGGAAAAGACAGGGAAAACATGACCAATGGTACACAACATGAATTAAAGAGGGGAAGCTCCTCTAGAAGAGTAGAAGACTTGAAATCTCATCTCAAGGATTTGGAAGCTAAGCTTAGGATCTGCAAGGTGAAGATAAATAAACTTGTTAGTCAACAATAAGAGCTAATCGAATGTAACTATGAATTGCAACAACACATGTGGGAATTGACATATCAGGTTCAACCCTTAGAAATGGGAAGTGATGATGGCAGGAAAAAGACCCCATGAAATTGAGATGGGAAGAAAACCCATCTTGTGTTGGTCTTGTTGGGAAGAGCACTTAAAACGAGACTGTCCCCACAAGCTGAAGAAGAAAGTAAATTGATTTTGTTACATATGTATATGCATGGTATGATGGCTAAGAGATCCATGGGTATTGGGTTCGGGTTTTTCGGACTACTTTACATGATGTTGACATGCTATGCCTTTAAACTTTAAGTTTGTGAGTTGTTGTTAATTGATTGTTAAATATGCATGGTCGTGTTATTTTGCATGTGGTTTTCCTTGATGATTGTGATTATGGATTTTATTTCCTTTATGTTGTTGCCTTTTATTTTGCCTCTTGCATTTCCGATTTATCTTATAATTTCCCTTTGATTTACATGCTTGGGGGGCTTGGAGTAAATTGGTTGGGTGGCAGGGACATGGTAACATGCATATGGAAAAGAAAAAGGTAAAGAGGAAATCTGGAAAAAGGAATTTCATTATCTACTACATAATTAGGGGGTTATCTAGACCCTAGATTTATTTGATATAAGTCAATATCTATTATGACCATGATTAACTGGAATGTGATATGATAGCTAAGTAGGCTGGTTGAGTCCATGGAAATGATGGATAATAAAATGGTAAAAGGTATTTATCTTAACCCTGACTATATTTGTACACGTACTTATGTATTTTATACATCATTATGCCAAATATATATATATATATTATATATTTAAAAATACATCATTGTGCCAAATTATATATATATATATATAATATACTATATATTATATTTATAATACATCATTGTGCCAATATTATATTATATATATATATATATATACTATATATATTCTATTATATTTTAATATAATGTCATTATGTATGACAAGGTTATCATGGGTCATTTGAATGGAAATATCATTGCTTATGGATGGATGAAAAGAGAAATATATTGACCAAAAGGAATTCCTACTAAACATGGTTTTTACATTATGAACATAGAAAAAAAAGAGAGGTAGTATGGCCTCGGTCACATGAATAGAGACAATGTGGTCTTTGTATTCTATGTGATAATGTATAATTTGTTGAGTGATGTGTAAATGTGTATACGTTGTGTTGTGCATGGTATTGTGCTATGTGTATGTGGCATTGTGTTATGTGTACATTGTATGATCCCATGCATTTATGTGTAAGTGTTATGTAATGTGTTAGGATGGGAAAGTATGGGACTGTCAGAGCATGTGTAAATATCTAGGATGGACAAGTATGGGACTGTCTAGGCTTGCTTTTAGGACAAAAATATAAGGGAATTTTTTTCCTATGAGGTGTGGAATACACTTGTTTCCTGTCAACATAAGACTACCTAGTTTGGTAGTGCACGTATTTGTGAGGTGTGAATGGGATTATATATATCCCATGTGTCCACCACTTGTGGATCGTTGAAGAGAAGAGAAGAAAAGGCATTAGGTTATTTCCAAGTTAGGCAATTGACCCCATGTGTGTACAAGGTCGAAGAGAAGAGAAGGTACTAGGTGCTTGCCAATATAAGCAATTGACCCCATGTGTGTATGAGAAAAAGGAGAAAGCCATCAAAATCAAGATAAGTACTAGTACTTTACTAATTTTGAATTTTAATTATTAACAAGATTTAGTATTCTGATTTATGATAGTTTGGGTTTTGAGCTAACCTGATGTGATATTTTAAATTATGATGATTTGGTTTATGAACTAACTTGGTTTTGTTTTGATAGGAATTATGGGAAAATTGCAAGATTCACTGCAAGAATAAATTGCTAATATGGTATGATTTAAAATTATTTCATTTTTTTATGATGAGTCCCATAAAATTTGTGTGCCTATGATGCAGGACAAGACATGAGACTGCTCAGTTCAAATGAACAAATCTAACCACAAGGTAGAATGACAACAATGTACAAAAGCAAAATATTTTAGGAACAAGGTCATTGTGGGACACTAGCACCAATGGTGCCAAATGATTGCCATAAAGAAAGTTGTGACTTGTATGCTAGTGTTTAGGCAAGGATATGCCTTGCTTTTGAGACCTTTTTTATGCGAGGAAATCTTGCCAAGGAGTGGATCACTGAGGGATTAAGAAGGGGATGCCTAAACTTGGAATGTGAGTGACTGCATGAAAGGGGGTGACTGGATTTCCCGAGGGACTGGGAAGTAAATAAGGGAGGGCTAGAAAATAGAAGTGTTTTAAAGGGCCATGAGCATGGTTGATTGGAATCGAAAGCACATTGGGGTGTGCTTGGAAACAATGAGCCGAGATTTGCTCACTAAAGGAATAAGGAGCACAAAGATAACAATGTTGGACATTGGAGGCAGGAAACATTTCGGGGAAAAGGAACGAATACAAGTTCGATTGAGCACATTAATTGCCAAATATTGCAAAAAGGATCATTGGGAGATTGCAGAATGAATCATTAATTTTTACCAAGAAGCTAGGCAAGCCACTGTGCATATAATATGTGTTGTAAAAGTTGAAACGAGTTGCATATATTAAGATCCATATCAACTATGTTTGGTCTTTTAAGCATTGATTTTTATATTGTATATGGTCATTGAACACTGAGGACTATGTTCCCCCAAGGGGGAGTGGTTACTTTTCCCATTTATTTTAAATTAAATTAATTAAATATGGGTTGAGTCTAGGGACATGAATTATAGAGCTCAGGAGGGGGGAAAATGTTTCGGTTGTTGACTTGTTTGGTGGTATCCATGCAGGTTGATAGGTGTGTAAGCAAGGGGAATAGGGTTAAGTGGAACTATGGTGAATTCCATGCAATACTCTGAGAAGCATACACAAAAAAAAAAATTAAGGATGACGAGGAAAATAAATAAAAAAATTAGGGGACAAAGAGACATGTGGATCAACTCTTATGTGCCCAAACAATTCGAGCCATACTAGAAAACAACCACCAGGGGAAATGGAATCGAATTGCATCAGAGAAGACTAATTTTTTGGACAAGGCAACAGAATGAAAACATGGCGTGGAGCTCTCCAACATTACAATGGCACAAAAATATATCTTCATGAATTTCAAAAGGGCTTCAATTGGGGACAAAGATAACAAAGAAGAGGAAAAGGCCTTGCGTGAATTTAACAAAACTGGAGAAAAAAAAACCAAGGAAAAGAGAAATGGAAGCTAGAGGAAGCCCCAAGTGAAATATGTGAAGTCTTAGAAAAAAATGGTGAAGAAGGCGAAGAAGTTTTAAGTAAATTGGGCATTCATATTTATCAAGGAATGATATAGATGGTATTGAATAAACATGTTCCTCGAGCTTGGCCCTGAGCTTTTCTCCAATGGTCCAAACTACAACTAAGATACATGCATAACACTTTAACATATAACAAGTTTACCAATATTCTTGGTCGCTCTAAGGACTTTGAACCCTACAAAAGAGTTTGACAAAGTTGTTACCTGTTCATCACAATTATTCTGTGAAAATATTTTCCTTTACCACAACTTGACATGATGATTCAAATATGTTGAATCAAGTTAATTGAATGAATGATAAGATAAAGTTTTCTTCCAAAAGATACACTTATGAAATGATTATTGCATCTATTTGTGAAGAGAATCATGCCAATGCATCTTTATTCGTTTTGGAAAAAAAAGGTAAGTGCTAATTGTGTCTTGAGAGTGGTCACCTTTTATCCACTTATAATAGTGTTTTTTTTTTATAATTGCCTAATGGGTAAGGTACATGTTCTATTTGAGATGATGAAGACCACAGGCTCTCCTCCTGATTGAATGACCTATAGCCTCATTTTTATTAAGCTTTGTCATTGAAAACGATTTGTAGAGGTACCCAAAGTACTTGAGAGCATGGTTAATAGTGGCTACTAGCCAAAATCATTTACATATTATGATATAACTATTAATTTAGCTTGCAAGACAAGAAAGCTTAGAGGTGCACTTATGTTCTTGGATAGAATGAAAGAAGAAGGGATTAAGCCTTTATATGGTACTTATGCCCATCTTAGTAAGGGAATGCTCTTAGCCAGGGGTTTTGAAGAAGCATATTAATTCTTGATTCAACAAAGTGAAAGGAATCCCGATTTGGAATCAATAAACTATGAGTATTTGATTAGGGTCGCCACAAATCAGGCCTAGAGTAAAAGTCATGCCATCTTTGACAGAGATGAAAACGAAGGGTTGGAACTTCAGGATGCAAAATTGTAAATAGATATTTCACATGAGAAAAATGAGTAATTTAGTACAGCCATTGATTTTCCATTTAATAAGGATATCCATCATTTCTATACCAACATATTCAACTAAATTTACTGTAAGAATTTCATATAATTTTTGGTATGCACCAAAGTGTTGAAAGGATTGGGCACATATGAGCCATCAACTTCATTGGTATTTGTTAGTGGAATTGGTAAATTCTTAAAGGCCCTTGTGTAGATTTGAGCGTTGTTTTTATCTAGTGGGTGAGGGTGAATAAGACCCTAGAGTACCTATTTTAGCTAAGAAACATCAATTTAATCCTTTAAGCACTTTCCCTCCATGCTTTGGAATTTGACTTAGGATTGATTGGGCTACAAGGCAAACCAAAGTTCTACCTAATATAAGGTTGGGTGGAAAATCAGAGTCCCAAGCTAGTATCTAGTCCATTTAGTATATGACATGAAAATTCATGTTAGAAAGTCTAATGTTCTGATTACTGAGTGCTTGAGTGTGGTTTCCTCATGTTCATGTTAATTAAATTGATGTTCTATTAATGATATGCTTAGAACATGGTTTCTTTTATGTAGTTGACTTGATGAGATTATAATGGTTTCATCTGTAAGGTTGAGTTACCAACCTACCTTGAAGGTCATAATATACAACCCTCTCTGAAGCATGCACTTGGTAGTGTAGAAATATAATATCTTAGCTGATCTAATGCTATGGAATGAAATAAATATGAATGTTTATATGGTTGCTTTAATATTGCAGCATTGTATACTCTGTGTGTAATGGGTTCATGTCACAAAATTGGTCTTAAAATAGAAACTCAACTTGCAAGTGTATCATTATCATAATTTGTTGGACCCCAACCTAAAATGCTAGGATGGAAATTTCCAGTAATAAGTTTTCTCCCATGTTATCAATATGACCCTACTCCATTAGAAACAAAATACATTAACCTAAGAGAAGAGACCCTCAACCTTGTGTTGGGCTATTGAGTTTGGATTTATTCTAGCAAAAGAAGAAAAACTATAGGCTTGGCACTTAGGATAATTATTTGGGCCCACGTTACATAAATATGCATTGTGTAAGTTATACATACCATGTTTCACCTACCAAATTTATGGTGTTGACAATCACATATTAGTTGAAGCTATGTGGGAGCCTTAGGGATGTATTACAGTCCTTGAGTGGCTTGCGATTTTATGACTTGTTCTCTGTTGGCTTGTAGGGGCCTGACCTAGGTTCAGAGGTGATTTAGCCAAACAAATCCTGGTACTACTGGCCCTTTCGGCAATAGCCCGCGGAGCGCGGACTGAGGTCTCACCCATATGGGAGGGTGCTAGAACCAGGTTTCTGCACCCTGGAGATGTCTGATGATTTTAGTACATCGCTACGCGCACCTATCTGTACCTTGTAGCCTGTGGTGTTGCCTTCGCGCAGCCTTGCCCGGGGCCCAAACAATGTTATTACCCAAATCCTTGTTATTAACCAGATCTTAGTGCTCAATTTAGCTTATCTATATGTGTCTAGTTATACTTAACAGTGTTCAACATTCATATAAGTGCATGTGATAAATAAAATAATATAATTGCATATAGTATCAAATAGGAAATAACCCAAGAACAAATACATAAGATTTGGAATCAAACTTCTCTTTGTTATTCTTCTTCCTTGGTTACAAACCCGACTTCGCCCTGCACACTCAGCTGCAGGGGTCTGCGCACTCGGCTGCGGACTCTACTAGGCATTTGCACACTCAGTTGCAAAGCCTCTTCCTACTTCTACGACCCAAAAGCACTTAGACTCTTACTCTATGCTCACTATCTTCTAGACTTCATTTGTTAGATACTTTCTTCTTTGCTACTTTACAACTTAGAGCCTTTCTCTATTTATACAATCCCATGGTCTACGGACCATGGGTAGGCCAACCCTACATTCAAAACTTAAGGTGGACAACCCTATAACTCTGACATACAATTTGCGCTCTGCGCCTGCACTTCGCGGATCTTTACAATAATATTATTCAAAACTTGGGCTTTCAACCTCAAACCATGCTAAGGGGGGATTCCATGCCCAACAAGTGCCCAACACAAAATCATGACTCATCCTCGAGTCACTCTGTCGGTGCAGCGATCTTGGCCCGGAGTCCCTCTAGCTGGTTCCGAACGGTCTGGATGTCAGCAACGCACTAATCTTCGTGCGTAGCATCTGTTCTACTACTGTCATGCCTGCTGCGACTCAGGTAAACAAGGTACCTTCCTGCGGGGGCCACACCTAACTCCTACAGCTACGCCCTTAGGGCCCCCAACACAGCCTGCTGCTCCGTCATAAATTCTTGGAGCGCTTCACCGGTGACATCGCGAACCATCTCGCCAATGTCGTCGAGATCACCTTCAGTTAAGGTGATCAAGTTGATGGCTAGTTTCGAGGCCTTGGCCTTCTTTCATTGACCCGATCTTTCTGCGATGCACGGTCGCTTGAGCTGTGTAGAGGCGGTCCTTAGGTACGCACTCTTTTCTGCAAGTTCCGTGTCCTCTGCCACTATCTTGTGGATACTGCTTGGCCCTCTTCTACCTGCACTGTGGCGGCCTCTATTATCTGCGCTATTGTTGTTCCTTCTGCGGCTTTCTTCTACTCCGTGGCTGCCAGTGCCGCTTTTCGGACTGCCCTTACCTCGGCTACCTCTTTTTCATTCCACCTTCTCTCGGCCAGTTGGGTGACGCGTAGCTTGGCCTCATCCTTCCTTTTATATGTTGTCGTATTCTCCAACTCTGCCAAATCCGGGGCGCACCACTCGAGAGGCCATGTTTCTAACACTGTAAAGATCGTGTTGTCAGTGGCTATGAATGGGAGCTTTGTCCACTACTGCACCAGATCCTTTTGCGCCCTGAGGTAAATATTGTGCATGTCTGCCTTGAAGTCTGAAAAACTCTGCAGATTGTTGTGCACTGTGGGGGACAGGTGCGGTCTCCTATTTATCCACATTGGGATGCTCGCCTCCATGAGCACCTAGAAAATCTTGGTATCGCGAATCCGTTTTGCGTCCTTGGTGGCCCAGAGCGAAGCGTACTTCGCAACCTCTGGTAGGTCTCGGTCAATGCTTGGGAACTGACTATCCTTCAACAGTTCCCCTGCTACCATCAAGATGGATAAGAGCAACCACGCATAGTGGAAGGTCTTACCCTACTCCTGGGCCTTGTGACAATTGAGCAAAAACTCCTCGCAGAGGAACTCAGCCCAGTTGAACTGGACCCTCTCCGCACACTATTCGGTCAACACAACCATCGGCATTGGTACTTCATCGACGTGACATTTCCTCATTACTTTACCAACCAGGAGCTGGGTGGCTATGTGCACCCCTTTGTCCTTGATATTGGTGATAGCGTAACCCCTCTTTTTCTTTTCCAGCTTATACTTTTCCTTCATGGCCTTTGCGAGAGCTAAATCGCTGGCTTTCCCGACTATCATCGCGGGGTCCTTCCCCTTACATGGAAGCCAAGAAATTCTATGGATGAGATCTTCCGTGATGGGAATAGGCTCCTCTAGCCATAAGTACCCATCATGCACCTGGCAGGGCAACTGCCTGATGACGAAAATGGTGATGGGCACACAGTGGCCATGTGGTATCCATAGCAGATGAAGCAACCCAGCCTTTTCTACATCGCGCAGCCTTTTTTGCGGCTCTAACGTTATCGTCGGTCCCTCCATATTCTGTTTCATCAGGTTCGTCATTCCTAAGTGTGAGAACTTCTCATTGTTCGCGAGGTCCTAGTCCTCAAATTTCATGGTGGGCATGTGGCCTAGGTGCGAGCCCTCAAAGACAATTCCATCGGGGAGGAGCGGGGTCTGGAGTGCGCTCTTCGTGGCATCCAGATCCTTCGGTATTTTGGTTTTCCCCTTCTGTGGAGGGACATACGCGGGAAATTTTGCTGCGGAGTGCAACGGTTGGATGTCTTCCTACACGTCTATTTCTTCTTCTGCAGTGGTAATTAGGGCCTGCAGGTCTTTCTCCTCCTCGTCCATCTCAATTGTAACCGCCTTCCCTTTTTCCTCCATTGATAACTTGTTGTGCCGCGGATTCCTCGGGGACATGCGTACTGGTCCCATTGTCTGCTTATCCTTCTTCAGTCGTGGCGTCCGTGCTGATTTGGGGATCTTTGTGACCATCACAGTGCCCTCAAGAACATCCTGCACCATGGGGGTCTACGTGGCTTCACCGGCAGTTCCTTCCTCAATGCCCAACCCATCCTTAGTGGTCGTCGTTATTTCTACACTGTTTTCTATCTTCTGCGAACTCAGGGGCTCTATTCTCGCTCGGTTCTCAACACTTTGTGCTCTGCTCAACTGCTCAATTCTCAAATGATCAAGTGTCGTCCACAGGTTAGCCCTTGGATTTTTATAGCGACTTTTGAATTCAAATTCGACCATTCCCCCTAATTCTGGGCCATCAATGCTCTCTTGGTGGTAGATTTTTCCAAATCTTGCCCATAAATTGCATCTTAAATGCTCGTCGTCCGCTTCATTTGGCCTCAAATCGGACATCCCGTCATGAATAGTGACACCAAAGGTCATTTCCTAGCCAACCCGTGCGACGGCGCAACCCTTCATGTGCGGTTGCGAACCCTGTGACATTCTGTTCCTACGCGCACTTCCCAGAGCACGCAGCTTCCCGGTAAAATAATTTATAGTCCCGCACTCCCTTTCAACTGCTTGGACTGCTAAGACTGTTCTTCCTACAGCTAGTTAGGTGGTCGCACCACCTGTGCGGGCTTCCATCGCGTTCTCCAGCATAGTACACGGAAAATCCTGATCTGGCACGACGTGCTCTACTATTTGCCATGCGCTACCTTGGTTGCTGCGTTTGGTGATATATGGTCCTAGCCATGGAAACAAACTAACTAATTCCCGACGATAGTCCTCTAATTCGTTAGAATGATGGTACACACCTTGCCTTGCTATCCTTGGTCTGTTGACAAGAAATGCTCCCTTTATTTTGTTTTCCAACCTCTTAACCTCTGTGTCCATTAAAACGTCTTTCTTCCTTAGTCGTACTCGGTCCTTTTCAAGCTCGCGAAGTCTAAAGTTTCCCTGTCGAATTGCTTCCTGAAGTCTTCTTCATTTTGCTTCGCGTAAATGTGTGATTTTTCCATCCCAGGCTTCGCGCATTGTCAGATCTATGGGTGTTGTTACGTGCGGACTCGTCTTCGCATGCTCCTTAGAGATCGTAGTCCCTGCTTCATACCGTAACTTTGGGATTGCTCTCATGGTCCAGATTTTTCACATGGTCATATAGGCCCATCGAACCGCTGGTACATGCAGGTCCCAATCAGTGCGTTTCACATGGTGGACCCTGTTCGACACCTCGCACACCTTGTCAAAGGTTTCCCCACTGATAATCCTTGGTGTCCTTCGTCTTTGCTACTTTTGCGTTGTGCTCCTGTTTCCTATTAGGAGAGAGGTGTGCGTTGGTGCGGGTTGCGTACCATACACCTGTATCCATCTGGAAAGGTGGGCGTGAAAGTTGTTTTTCCCCTCAAAACTGGCTCTCATCTGTAGTTGAGGTCTTCCAAATTGTGTAAGCATCACTTTTTTGCAGCCGCGCCAATCCCCGAAACTCTGCTGGTGTGTACCCCACCACCTTGCAGGCATAGCGCATAGTGCCCATTTCAGAGCATCAAACACTGTTGTTCTGGAACTTCGATTTCAAATTTGTTCAGGAATTCCTCCACCGATGCCAATCTGTCATACATGGGCAGATCCCTTGCTTATGTCGCTATATAGCGTAATGACCTTATCATCATATTGCAATTTAGCATGGTTACCTTGTGTAACCGGTTCTGCCATCGTTCTACTACCTCATCCGAATCCGAAGTGCAAGAGATGTCACGCTCCGATGAAATTCTACTGTCTGCTATCATATTTACCTAGTCCCGATATTGCGTAGTTATCTTATAAATACAATTGAGATCATCATCACTATCGTTTTCATGCATTGGTTCTGTATATCACACTCCTTCGGCAGGATCTAGCGGTAGTACTACGCGTAGTGACTTTTTTCTCAAAAATCATTTTGCGTTTTTTCAGGTTTATGACTCCGTTCATATCAATGGCCCAGTCTATGCCTAGTTGTGCGGGATAAGGATTGTTATCATTGACAATCTCTATCACTTCGAAATTCGCCAGCGCGCTCGCGCCTTTAATATCGACCGTGACTCCTTATAGTCTCCCCGTCGGTAAGATCTTCTGTTGGTTCGCCATTCGTAATTGAATAGGAGGCCACTACAATGCGGGCCTTCCCATGTGCTCCCATGTTTTTTTTGGTAGTACATTCACGTCTGATCTTAGATCCAGAATTACTTGATCCCTTTCATATTCTCCGATTTGCGTAGTCAACCTCATTTCCCTTCTTGTCCGTGAAGTATGTTTTCCGAGCTTTCATACTACGCGTGGCTCTCCTGACCCAATGCACCTGGTGATAAGTTCCTGCAGTCCTTTCACAGCCCTGCTGTTGCGCAACAACTTCATACATGTATCTATAAAGGTAGTGAGCATTGAATGATCCATCTGTAGTTATAGTTGATCCTTACTACTTGAAGTGGAGGCTTTCGTGAAGCTCTTCTTAGCTTGCATGAATGTCTCCTTCATGTGCTTCAAATCAAATTCGGGTTCCTTTGTAGGAGCCTTGCGTACCCACGCACTTTCTTAAGGTTGCTTACCTTTTTCGTCTCCCATTGGGATACCACTCTGAAGCACAATGTTCACATTTGGATCCTCTTCATGCGGCTCAACCCTCATCATTTGTAGATTCTGAGTTGGGGGAGGTTGGAGTACCCCCTTTTCATGCAGCCTCGCTATCAATGTAGGGCAATTCTCTGCCTCATGATCAAACTGAGCATAGTACAAACATGATGTTCTCGTCAGATTCATACAATCATAGGCATAATTCCCTGGCCCTCTACAATTGTAAAAACTTAGTTGTCTGTGACCCTTCCTGGTCCCATTCCACCTCGACCTCTATCGCGCCCCTGAAATCCAGCGCGTGCCATTCCTGCGTTTTGATCAAGGGCTTGTATTTCAGTCTGCACCCTATAGGTAGGGGTTCAATCCATCATTAGCTCATAACTTCTGCAGGTGCACTCATCATGGCCTATCGACCGGTAGAAATTACAGAACAACTGTTTGGACGTTTGCGTATACTTTGCAATAGGTGACAATTGTCTGTAGCATGTTTTCCTCCTATCTGACAAATCGCGAACCGTAATGCAGGCACTGCACTTGGTCCTGCTTGTGCCTCTAGTCTTAATGGCATCAGCCCTCTTGCCGCCAAATAGTTCGCGAAGACTGGATAGTGATCTTTGTCATGTCCCTGTCCCTTGGATTTGATACACCATACCTCCTCGCACATCTCGGGGTGAGCTGTCCTGTCCTGTTTTAGACTCTGCATTTCCAGGCATAAATTTTTTAGTTGCACATGGATTTGTTGAACTCCCATACCAAGATCTTGTATACGAGTCTCATGCAATCTCATTGCAATCTCCAATGCTTCAGCCTGGGTGGATAACTTCTGCTGCGAGAGCGTCGTTCTTAGCTGCGGCGTTAGGGACACTACAAACCATGCACGGTGTTGTGCATCCGTCAAGGTCATGTTGGCTTCGCGAATCATTCTCTTTAGCCTTTGATCCAGTTCCCATGGGGTCTCGCTCAACGGCATCGCGATCTCCTTAAACCCAATAATCGACTGTGTCTCCGACTTTGGCCTGCTAAACTCCCTGTTCAACGAGACTTGGATTTCTGTGATTCCTGCATTTGGATTGCCATTAGAATGATTAATATACCATGTTAGTGTGCAGTCTTGCAACATGCTTACTAGCGTTGCCTTCTTTATGTTGTCATCTGTAAGCCCTTGCGCTTCCCATACTGCCTTTACTACGAACCAAAATTGATTCGGGTCTTCGTTCCCTACTCCTTTGAATACTGGTAATTTTATTGCGCTCGCTATACTGAACTATGTTGATGGCAGAGGTGGTGTGGGCGGGGATGGAGGTGACGACGGTGAGATGGGTGGTGATGTAGGTGGGGGTGGTATGCACAGAATTCGCTGCCTTATTAGACTGATTGTGCTTCTCGGAGAAACTTTCGCGAGCTCCTCCTTGCTCTCTCGCGAGGGCGAAATCAAAGGACTAGTCTCTAATTCTTCGCTACCTTTGTAGATCTTACCACTTCACCTAGTCCCAGACATTAATTTATTCGCATAATCCAATTTTCACATAATAACATCTTAATCCAAGGTTCAACGATTTAAAATACTTACCTCACGGTCCTTTGAGGAAGCATTGTTCCGCCTCGCTATAGCTTACCGATGTGTCTACTGCAAACTCGGTGATGAACCCTCCTATAATCCGATCGAGCCACTAGTCCACAGTGTGCGTGATCTTATCCTCCAATGCTTCTAGTATGTGCACTAATTTTGGAGTCCACATGATCAGTTTGTCGAGCCTACACCTCCCTTGACTGTCTGCTAGCTTCGCGATCCAATCATACAACTCAGAAGGGAAGGATGCAAAGAAAATCTCTTGGATTTCCATATACACATAGCACTCTAGCCACTGTTCCTTTGATACTCGCGGATTTCGGTTTTCCTGTGCCGTGAACTCGTGTATTTTTCTATCTAGCCACTTTTCAATTTCTTTCTTTGTCAGTTTCCAGTGACATTACATCAGACATCCCTTATGCAGATCCCAATCCCGGCAACGGAACCATTTGTTGACTTGTAGGGGCGTGACCCAGGTTTAGATGTGATTTAGCCAAACAAATCATAGTACTACTAGCCCTTTCGGCAATAGTCCGTAGAGTGTGACTAACGTCTCACTCGAAGTAGTATGGGAGGGTGCTAGAACCAGGCTTCCGCACCCTAGATATGTCTGATGATTTTAGGTGGTCCACGGTTTGACCCCGCACATACGTCGCTACACACACCTATCTCTACCTCGTAGCCTGTGGTGTTGCCTTCATGCAGCGCTACCCGGGGCCCGAACAATGTTATTACCCAAATCCTTGTTATTAACCCAATCTTAGTGCTCAATTTAGCTTATCTATATGTGTCTAGTTTTACTTAACAATGTTCAGCATTCATATAAGTGTCTGCGATAAATAAAACAATATAATTGCATATAGTATCAAACAAGAAATAACCCAAGAACAAATACACAAGATTTGGAATCAAACTTCTCTTTCTTATTCTTCTTCCTTGGTTACAGAGCCGACCCCGCCCTGTGCACTCAGCTGCAAGGGTCCACGCACTCAGTTGCAGACTTTACTAGGCCTCTGTGCACTCAGCTGCAGAGCCTCTTCCTACTACTACGACCCAAAAGCACTTAGACTTTTACTCTATGCTCACTATCTTCTAGACTTCATTTGTTAGCTACTTTCTTCTTCACTACTTTACAACTTAGAGCCTTGCTCTATTTATATAACCCCATGGTCCACGGACCATGGGTAGGCCAACCCTACATTCAAAACTTAGGGTGGACAACCCTATGACTCTGAAATACAATTTGCACTCTGTGCCTGCACTTCGTGGATATTTACAATAATATTATTCAAAACATGGGCTTTGAACCCCAAACCATGCTAAGGGGGGATTCCATGCCCAACATTCTTGAATATATGTGTGAAATTTAAACAAGGAAAGTGAATAGTATATGAGAGGCAATAATCCATCATGTATGTATACCTGGAAGCTAATCTTTACTGGGCATAATGTCATGTATTACAACAATCTCCGAAGCCCCTACAAACTTAAACATCTACTATGATAATGCACATAAATGCAAATGTACTCTAAGTGTCATGCACATGTACAATCGGTCGATTAAGTCGAATGTGAGATCGTTAAGATCAATTGAATGATTTAACCACTATAAGAAGCAACGTTGTGCACATTCATCTTAAATTACCATGTAGGAAATCTCGCAGGCGCATAGATAGTTTATATGCTTACATGACAAGTTGTTAATAATTTCCTCTACACCACCAAGTTTCCTAACACGACCATGAAAGTCAATCATGTAGGAATAGTGGTTTGCTTTCAATTGTATATAATGATCATGAATCATGGACCCAAGATATTGGTTTCCTGCATCGATGAGACCAACATGGTTGCATGTAGAGAGAACACCAATAAATGTAATATAGTCCTGCTTCATGGAAGCCTGCAACATTTGTTCAAAGAGCTAAATGGAATTCTAGTTTTGACTATTTGGCCATGGAATACCATGTTCGAGACCTATAATTTTACCACAAGGAATTAAAACATTTGAAAAGGCGAATAGAGTCACTTTGGTGCTTAGTTGTTGCATTTGGTAAAATATATTAGAGGTTTCTCACAATTATATTATCTACTTATACAAGAGATGCATTAGGAACCCCCTCATCTTAATTTGCACATGTATCTTTCTATAGTTCTATTACCAATATTTTGTTGCTTAAGTATATCAATAATTATTTCATTTCATCTAACTTACTTTTGTAGTTATGGACAAGCTCACATTGCCTATGTTTTGGAGTGGCAAGATGTAAGGGGGTCTAATGAGGGTTTTGAGATATGCAACGAAAATGAGGTAGGGATAGTCATTTATAATTTAGATGTGCTACCCGTGGCCATCCAATAGGGTTAATGTCTTAATGGGGAATGCTCATGCCATTGGACAACTTCTTGAAGAAAGAAGCAAACCTATGATAAGAAGTTCTTGGTGCAGGAAAATCCCAAAGGAGAAAAACAGGATGGGACTTTTCAAGCTTGGAAATGTGTGCATAGGAGCTATGGTTTTTCCACTTCCATGCTAATTTCTAATCACTATTGACATTTACTATACAATGTTTGACTTATTGTCAATTTTAAACTCTTGTCATTCTACCCTTAGGACCATTTGACCTTGTACATGTTAATGAAAGTTATTCTTTAGACATTAGAACTTGTGCATCCTAATGGAATTTATTCTTAGGTCATTTGGCTTTATGCATGTTAATTAAAATTCCATGTTTAAGTTTTGGATAAATGATGCACAATAAAATATAGCTATGTCCTTTCATAGGAGATAGCAGATCCAATGCTGATATGTAGGAACTATGAACTTTAATGATAGTACCTGTAATACATGGTTTCAAGATTCAACCTCTTATTTTGACTAGCCAAATTTGATATATAGGTTTGGGAACTGATATTAAGTACAGTATTTGGAAAGCCCCTCAGTTAATACATTTACCTCATGGTTCTTGGTTAATGAATGAAACTGGGAACCGATTAGAACATCGTAATACACAATTAAAACATAATCCGTCTGAAATTAGAAATCTTCTTCCAGAAAATAAAATATCCAATCTCTAGATTATGTTATTAAATTATGAGATATGATTTTAGACATGAATACAATAATAGATTTACTTCTAGATGAGATGCCATAATATTTGGGTGTAAGTTAATTTTTTTTATAGGAACGCTACCTTATGTTGGAATCTATTAAAATAATACTAAGTAAATTTTGTTTGTCAACATAGCTTAAGGAAATAATATTAAAGAAACCTATAGATCCCATTCCCAAGATGATACATTGACACCCAGTTCTTCACAGTAACCACCTCTCCTTATTAGGGTGATAGGGGGGTGTGTTACAGTATGCATAATCAAAGCACCTTAATTTGTTATTAAGAGGTCACAGGTTTAATTCTCTTGACACCTTTGGGGTCAAGTAAGTGTTCAATTCACTTAACATTAACGACCAGTGGAAATTATGCTTTAATTAATTGACCCCACACAAAAGGCATTCTGAATGGGGCCAACATTGAAATGTTTTCAGTTCATGCTTGTATGGACTGAAATTTGGCATGGTTGTAGTAGATGCATGATTTGACATTATGGGAGGGTTCGAAGACTTGAATATGACTCCACAAAGAATACGACAAAATTACATGGGAGCTTCATTGGGGGAGATATAACCATACCACATGCATTCATATTTGAGGATATATATTGAGGAAAAAATGAAATAATATATTGAGCATATAATAGGGGGTAAAGAGTTTTGATATTGGCAGGTAAAAAAAATGGACCTCAAAGTTAATGAAAAAATATAAAGGGGTATAAAAAATGTTAATGAAAAAATGGATACCTACAATATCTAGTGAAAGTAGGGGTTTTTTAAAATGGGAAGATGTATTGGGTTCATATTGGTAGGGGGTTAAATAATGTGATTTTTAGAGGCATTTTCCAATATAGTCAAACTAAGGGTATTGCTTAGTATGCCACGAACTCACGTGATATGTCATAGGTTCATTGAGTGAAGCCCTCGTGCAAAATTATAACATAAATGTCAAGGAGATGAAATTATTTATTATGTTTTACTGTCCTTATCATGGTATGTATTTATCCTTGTCAAGGGTTAGTGTAATTGGTCAAGTACCCATTGTCAAAGCACCTTAATTTACTATTGATAGGTAACAGGTTCATTTCTCCCAATGCTCTCAGGGTCGGGTAAATGTTGAATTCACTTAACATTTAGAAATCAGGGAACATTATTATTTAATTAATTCACCCCGCACAAAGGGGGTCATGAATGGGGCCAACATAGAATTATTATTATTATTATTATTTTTTTTTATTTATTTTTATTTTATTATTATTTTTTTTTTTGTTTTGTCTTGTATGCATTGAAATTTGATATGGTTATAGTAGATGCATATGTTGTGTCATACATTATATATACCCTCGCTCCCCCCGTGTGTTTCATGACATGTGCTTAATTGCCTCTCATGGATAACTCTGATGATGTGCCCATTTACTAACACCTACAAGTTTTGGTGTAATGGCAATCGTGACTCCAACAAGTAGTATCAAAGCCAAAGGTATCGAGTTTGAATCATACCCGGCTCGCAATGGGGGGAGATTGTTGGACATTGGATAAAACAATGCTCCCCATGTGTTTCATGACATGTGCTTAACCGCCTCGTGTGGATCCATTAACTTTAGTGATGTGTCCATTTCCTAACACCTACAGGTTTTGGTGTAATGGTGACTCCAACACGTTGACAGTATGGGAGGGTTCCTAAACTCAAATATGACTTACATAAAGAATTCAAAAAAATTATAACATAAATATCAAGGAGATGAAATTATTTATTATTTTTTACTGTCCTTATCATGGTATGTATTTATCTATGAGGATTAGCTCAATTGGTCAAGTACCCAACATCATAGCACCTTAATTTTCTATTGAGAATTCAATGGTTCAATTTTATTGACACTTTTTGGGTTAGGTAAATGTTCAATTAACTAGTGGAAAAGCAACAATAAATGTGGTCATAGAAGTGTTTGAAGTTAAAACGTAAAACTCACCTCTAGTGTGAAAAAATATCCTCTAGTTACCCCTAGTTATGAGCGGGTAACAAGGTATACATAAAGGTATACCCCCACAATTTATAACCATAAAACCTAAGTAACTAGACTCACATTCTGACTTCGAAAGTTGACTGACTTACATTATGACTTAGAAAGTTGACTAATTTTGATTGTCAGGTTTAGTCAAAAAAGAAGCCCTTCCAAAAGATGTTCAAATGTTTGTGGCAGAATGTTTGGTTTGCCAATAGAACAAAGTAGAGAGAATTAAGACGCCAAGGCTTTTAGAACCATTTACCACACCAAGTTACAATTAGGAACAGGTCCCAATGGAATTTATCATAGGTTTGCCAAAGTTTGAAGGGAAAATTTCCAACATGGTAGTGGTGAATAAACACACAAGGTATGCTCGTTTATGTGCACTTTCCTACCCTTTTAAAGAAAGCATAGTAGCGACAACATTCATAGAAACAATTTAGAAGCTAGATGGAACCCGAGAGATTATAGCGAGTGATAGATATGCGATTTTCAGTTGGAATAGGTTTTCTCTTGTGTGTGTACTCAACGGGTTCACAACTTCATTCACAATCACCATATGATGGGAAAACTGAGATTGTGAATACATTTCTAAAAGGTAATCTCCATTTCTTTGCATCTGATAATAGTCACAATGTGTCAAATGGTTGCATTTGGTAGTATGGTGGCGTAACATTTCATTTCATGTGTTATCTAGAATATCACTTTGGGTATCATCTTCCATCCATCACAACACCCTTCAAAGGGAAACATAAGGTTCAAGAAACAGAGGTTCACATCAAGCACCAAAAAGAGTTTCTCCAACTATTGAAGGACAACTTGGTTACAACACAAGACATGATGAAACAAAACCTAGATCAACATCACAATGAAAGACACTTTGAATTTGGGGATTGGGTTCTTTTGAGGTTGTAACCATTTAAATATATGTCCCTTAAGTAACAAAAAAAGGAAAATCAATTATGATGCAAGTACTATAGCCTCTATATGGTGTTGCAAAGAATTTGAAGTATGGCATATATATTCAAGTTACCTTAATATTCACATGTACATCTAGTCTTCCATGTTTCTTGTTTAAACAAGGTCATCTATCACAAAATCCCATTTCAAACTACTTCATTAAAGTTTAAGATACAAGAGACTAAAACAATCTTTGAAACATAGATTAGGAAATGACAAAGTAAGCAATTGCTGAGTATCTCATCAGATGGAAGAACATACCAATAGAATATGCCACTTGGGAATATGATTTTTTCATATAAAAACATCCTCATCTAGTCCGTAGTTAAGAAAAACACTTATTTGAAGGGGAAATTCGTGTTAAACCACTAAATCTTGGACCATTTCATTATTATTGTTATATTATTGCTGACATTATTTGAATGCGCAAGTCATTATTAGTCCTTGCCATGGAAAAAGTCTAGTAATCCATTTTCTTGTTGACCATTATTAGTTTAGAATTGACCAATGCAAATTACAATGTTATTGAAAGAAATAATTTTCACACCTTTCATTGGACTATAACTTTGCCTTTGCACAATAGAATGTCACGTGGATAACACCTTTGCACAATAGAATGTCATGTGGATAACTTCCTAAGATTTTTTCTGTCATAATTTTTAGATGTAATTGCAATATACATGCTATGATTTTTATATATCTGTGTAATTATTTTTCTTTTTTCAAGCTTTATAGGAAAGCCACCTAAAATGAAAATCCTTTCAAATAGCTCATAGTCACCTAAATAATACATTTGCCATCATAATTTAAGCGTATTTGCATAAAAAATGGATAGGAACAAGATGTAAATAAATATACTTACTAAGAGTCACTGCCCACATTTATTTATGTGTTCAAACTTTAACATGTAGGAGTAAAAATGTAAATCTATAGATTTAGATTTACCAGTGGTTACTATTCACCAAAATTTATGAAATTCCTTGCCCCTTAATAGGTAATTAATTTTCCCACTTCATATATCAATTTGCAATGAAAGCATAATTTCCAATTGAGTGGCCTTTGCACAACACAATGCCTTCACATTTTCATATTTTTTTATGATTACTATCTACCAAAATTTATGCAAGTCTTTGCCCGTTATGAAATTGAAAAATCAATTTCCTAATAAAATGTCATGAAATTGAAGTCCCTTTATAAAGGGGTGATGAAAGAAATCATAATGATGACCATCTAACTGCTCGTGAATTTGCCATGAGCCCCAAGCTTGTTGCGTTCCTTCCTTGGAAATTCCATCAACATTGGAGTTTTACTCCTTGTAAATATGATGACAAGAGATAAAATCAAAATTATGCTTGATCAAAAGAACTTTGTCCAATATAGACCTGAGTGTGTGCATGTGACATACATATACTTCATTAAACCAGTTAATAATCACATGGGAATCACCAAAAACCTACAGCTTCCAACATCCTTTTTAAAAAGAAAAATAGAGGAATTTTAAACTTAAAATCTTAGCATATTTGTTTGATCCATGAGCCAAACCATTCTCGAGGCTAAAGGAATTATTTTTAGACAAATAAAGAATAACACCCCCGCCACATGAACCATCCCTCTAAGAGGAACTGTCAAAATATGCCCGTGAATAAGGCTTTTCAATTTGTTCTTCCCTGATAACATAAGGTCCAAAAGAATCAGGTTCCTCCAGAATCAACTCATATATAGCAATAACTAGTCCAACTATATGTGATATCCCCTGTGAATGTGAATATTTATTTTATTTCTAGTAAAACAAACTGGAACTGATTTGAGTTTATATAATTAGAAATTTTGTTTTAAAATTGATTAAAGGAAATTGAGTGTTGAAATTTGTTAAGAAAAGAAACTGTTTTAATTATGAGATATATCTATCACATGGGTGATGGAAAAGGTTCTCAAGAAATAGTTGGTTGGGGCAGTTGCCACAACCCTAACTGCTCCTATGAAACTCCATCCCTAAAAGATCAAGAGGATCTGTGATTGAGGGGAGGATGAGAATTTTTTGTGCTATAGTGACAGACACACGAGCAAGAGATAAGTCTGGTTAAGACCAGATATCCACTGCTACTCAAGGCGAAGTGGCCTAGAATATTTTACCCAAGATTGGGTAGCTCGGGGGGAGACGGGAGACGCTGGAGCACAAGTCTCAAGGTTGGGAGGTTAAACAAGTTACATGATTTTAAGTAGTTCAACAAGACATATAAGTTCATATCTAGAACACTTTGAAACTTTGCTTGATTATTAAAAACAGAAATTTCCTTGGAAAAGAATGTGAGATTTTAAGTCAGACAGGTTAACTTCTACAGTGTTTATTTGCATACTATGAACAACAACAAATAGAGCAGAATGCTAAGTTATAAGCCATATAAAAATACATCTGGAACATCTAAAGTGTTTATTTGAATATTATGTATAACAATTATCAGAATAGAATGCTAACATACAAACCAGATAAGAATACAACTATACATATTACTTGTCCTCATAACAACAAAAATCCCTTAAAACAAAATGTTGGTCGTAAAAATAGTGGATTCATTAACTAAAGAAAAACAATTGAAACCCCATCTTAGCTCAAAAGCTGGCGACATGAGACCCAATTTTCCATAAGGATTAAGGAATGATACTGTGTATATAGTCGAAAAGAAATTTCCAGATATCCGCATTAGTATGGGCTCAATTCGGTTAGGAAATTCAATACCTACTACACGGAACCTTTTTCCTTCTTAAATTCTATACAAAAAGCATAAACTCTTCTCCAATCTAGTAGAAATCCCAAAAATGGGTATGGAGAAAACAAAAACAAATTAGGTTTATTATTTAAGTTGAAATGGAAGTAAATTTTAAGAATGTATGAGCATCATAGTCGTAAGGCTATAGATGTATACGAAAGAAAGATTTAAAACATGGTAAAACCTGAAGCGAGGAAAATAGTTCGTGAAGGCAAGATTCATCATGCAAAGGAATAGAAAAATAAATACCAGTAAGCAAGGAGTGAATCAAAATATCTACCAACACAGACACCCAGCTATTAAGAACACAGGCTTTGCATAACCATTAAAATGTAAAATATTCAACCATTATTCAGCTAAAGCTATAGATCGACCTCATTACAAGTTCAAGAAAATGTTTCCAGAAGTACACAGCCAACGCAGGTCGAATCGGTCAAAACCTGAGGACACCAAAAACCTCAAAAAACCTCCAAAAACAGGACCACACAACGGGAGGACCGAAGCCTTCGGCTCAACCCTTTTAATAAATAGGAAAATTAATACCACCACCATGGAAAGAGACTCGTGGTCTCATTGATAGTGGATATGTAACAACCATTTTAAAACAATTAAAGACCCAGAAACCCTGATTTGAGTAACTCATGTTCACCTATCTTTTTCATACAACCTAATAACTCTTGAATTAGGACTACACCTAATTGCTGAATAAGCAAACTAAAACCCATACCCATTGAGAGCCAAGCCAAGCTTTGACAACTGGAGAGCCAAGTCTTTGTAGTTGTACCTGCACACCCTGACAAATGAAACCAGTTAAATGTCAATGGCTACAAATTCAAAACATTGCAAAACAAAAGAAACATTTATACAGGAACCATGGCCATAGGATGAGTTGACTACCTGGGCCGTTTGTCGCAAAGCACCTCCAACACCTCTGTAGCCGCGACCAGGGCCATCACGACACTCTGCAGTCAATATACAGGACAAATTAGAAGCGAAGAGCCTTCCCGTGTAGCGAAGGGGAAAGGAAGATAGATAGGTTTAGGAGCTACCATAGAGGAACTCTCTGAGCAAGAATGAGAGCAGAAACCCTCCTCCGTGATCATGAATAGTATAAATGACCCTCCCTGCAATCGCCCAAACAAATCACTTCCAGCAGCGGCCTCCACCGTTCGATTCAGTAAAGCAAGGAGAGCCCTCGATGGGGTACAGACCTTGAGGAGGCAAGGGACAGATGTACACAGGAAGGAGCATCCCGAGGAGGCTATCCTCCCAAACTGGCAAGTGGCTTCAAAAGAAATTAAAGTCCAACATAAATATGGTACAACCTCGCTTATGATTAACCTGTGGAGATTTATGACATCGCGCCGAAGAAGGTTGCATGGTTGGGTTAGTTTATGTTAATTTTAGGTATGTTCTAGGCTTAGAGAAATTTATTTCAATTTTCACAGTTAGCTCAATATCTTTTCCAAATTAGCAATCACATCAACATTAAAGTAAACTGCATATAGAACATAAACATAAATCGTAGAAGACAAGCCAAGACAAGAGGACACAAGATGTGGCGTTAGCTAGGGAAAAACCCCAATGTGGGGAAACCCTTTATCAATTCTTCTTATATGTTCTTCAATAGTTCAATAGAGAGAGAGAGTACATTAACAACAGAAGTCAACACTTTGACTTATCTAGATAGGAGCATAGATCATCTCTAAGAAGATGATACATGAGATCAGTTGAAGACATGCTGCTTCAATTGATTCTCCAAGGTGACTCCTTCACCTATCGTTGTGTTGCATTTCGTCATCATGTTGCACCTCACC